>BQNB010098296.1:5653-25189 GCA_026074375.1 Tanacetum coccineum
TAGATATTCCTATAGAATGTTCATCTAATGTCCCACAATCTATACGCAAACACTTAAGTTTATCCCAACTAATAGTACCATTAGGAGGATTAAATACACAATAATGTGAAAGTGGATGTAAAAGTTTCATACTCATAATACATGAATTGTTGAAAAACAACTCATTGTCATAGATAAATTCATCGTATTCACGTATTCTTATCTTGACCTCTTGAACATTACGAGTAATAGCATAACGAATCCAACTATTGACTTGTGACGCATTCCGTGCGGTATTAACCGGAAAACTGTAGTCCATATGAAATTTAAATTTTTTAAGGTTCACATCAGTAGGACATTGAGTTAGGGTTTTGTCGATAAATGAAAAGTAATTGGTGGAATCATGGATGCGATCCTGATCTATGAAAACGAGAGTAGGAAGTCGAGTCCAAAGATGTTGCCATCGTTTGGAGATGGTAGTTGTTGTTTTAATCACCTGTTTTGTGGGCAACTCTAAACGAGAGATGATTTCGAGTAATAAGCAATCTGGTAACAAACTTATTCTATCTTCCTCTTCGGCCATGATTGTGAGGGTGAAGTGTAGAATGATAGATATTGTATTGATTGAATGAATTACATAAGAGATGACATATCTATTTATAATAAATAGATAGCTTTGTAAATAAGCAACATCAAACCTAACCCTAATGGACCACAAGCCCACAATCGGGCTTGGGCCACTTATTCGTCTAACATGAAGGTGATGTTGCAGTTGGGTGAATCCATCGGAGAGTATTTATAAACCGCTAATTACTTGGAGTGAAAGTAATAAAGTTCATTATTTTCCCAGAGACCCCTGTACTTGTTTAAAACGCTTTCTTGCGCCACTTGTGATCCTGATCGTTTATAAACTTTTCACACGTTTTTTCTGCTTGATACATATCTTATGCATCTCCAAGGTGTCCATTGAAACAGTGAATTTCTTGATAATCTGAAAATATAAGTGTACGTGGCCGGGTAGATAATATTTTATAATAAGTCAGCTTGAAAAGCATACATTAAATCAATCAGAGAATAATAACTAGTCATAACAAGCAGTAGAAATTAGCCGCGCGTTGATTTCAAATGAATATTAAGTGGGAATGTGTCCGCCCATTGTAGCGGGGCTAACTTGTATGCAACATATGTATTTTATTTCACTCAACATTTTTTTAACAATCACGGAATTTGAATGAGTATTTGTCGTTGGGGCGAGTATATTATGTTTTACTCATTTGGTTAGCAAAATATTTGGTTAACAAAAGTCGTAAATAGTTAAAAGTTGAGGATACAGTTTGTAATTTTTTTTCTATTTATATTAAACTTTAACATTTTTTATTAAATCGTGCGTATGTTGGAAGAATTGTAATATTTGGCTCGTTTTTTTGGCAATTGGAAAATCTTACCACGTCGTAAATAGTTAAAAGTTGAGGGGCCCTTTGGAAATTATCTTTTTTACTATGTATATTACACTCCAACATTTTTTTATAAAATTGTGCGTACGTCAGAAGCATTACAATATTAGGCTCGTTTTGTTCGCAATTCTAAGATCTTTCTGATGGTATTTTTTATCTGAATGTGTCGGTAGGTATGTGCTATATATTTGGCAAATAAAGTTTATTGTATAAAAAAGTCGTAAATGTTTAAAAGTTGAGGGGTCGTTTTGAAGTTTTCTTTTATATTTAATTTTGGGATGCCGAAAGTTTTGTTTTTACTTTGGGTTAGTGGTGGGCTGGTAATGGGCTCATGGTTTTGGCCCAAAATCGTAGGCACTAAAGGACAAAATAGCATTTTCATCTTTAGTATATTGTATAATAAGTGTATTCTTTTAGAAGTAATTATGAGCATAATCATTGTCGGTCATGTTTTCGTCTTTTTGCTATGATGTCTTTGTTCACTCTGCTGGGGGTGGTGTTTGGATATGAGTGGTGGTGGGGTGGGCGGTTTAATTTATTTGCTTTCTCATTGGTTTTCTGCTTAGTGTTGGGCGGTGGGTGTATGTGTTAGGTGGTACAGGTCTATTTGGGTGGTGTGTTGTTTGGGAGGGGGGGTGGGCTTTTAGTTTATCATACAATTCTAGGGTGTTGTGTGGTGGGTTGGTGTGTTGAGTATTGTGCATATTTTGGTACAATTGCGATTAGCGTGATTGTGTGTTTGGTGGTATGGGTTATCAGGGGTTTTGTTTATAGTTGTTTGTGTTTTGGTTTTTTTTTCGGTTTTTTTGTGAACTCCGGATTTTGTAGTTGTGTAGGTGTATTTTAGGTGGTCTTTAATTATTGTATTTTTTTATGGTGTATTGATCTTATCCTTTCCAGATGAATTTGGGGGGGTGGTATTTGTTCTTTTCTTAGTGTGGGTGTTTTTAGTTTCGCTGTGGGGGTAGGTTGGTGATATGGTGGCAGAATGGGCAAAATTGTGGGTACAAACTGGTTTGGTGGTGCTTTCTTTCGTTTTTTGTCGTTGTTCATGGGGAATCGTAGTATGAGTGGCAGGCGAGTTTGCGGAGCGTCGGGGAATTTGTGTTTAGGTGTCAATCTATATTTGTGACCTGGGGTCTTGTAGGTGTATTACCGTGGGTGTTGCTATATCGTGGCGTATTGCCGTTTTTCAAGTAGATTGTTGGGTGTATGGGTGTCCGTGCTTTCGGGGTTTTTTTTTTTTTTTTTTTTTTTTTTCTTTTTATGTTTTTTTTGATTAATTTTATATTTTGTGTCTTTGGTATTTTTTTCTTTTTTTGTTTTTTTTTTTGTATTTTTTTTTTTTTTGTGTTATCTTTTTTGTTTTGTACTTTTTGGGGTGTTTCGTGGGTTCAGTAAGGTGTGCGGGGGAATTCACCGGGGTAACTTAGGGTGGATGGTATCGTTTTTTGTGGCTTCTGTTTTTATATTCATTGTTCTGGTTTGGTAGTGGTCTAGTCCTACTATTCGAACTGGCTCACGTCCATGTGTTTTCTTCCCGGGGCTTTCACTATTTTGGGTTGTCTATTATCGTGTACATTTGTGAATATTATTCCTAGGATCTTTTTGTAATGTAACACGCCGCTTTTCTATCTTCACTATCTGAAATGGTAGCCTTCGGTGTCAGGGTCTTTAACTGTAACTAATTATGGTATGTTTAGATTTTGTAAATAATTGAATGTATTTAGACCTACGCTCGTACTACCGCTCATATTGCAGAGTCTCTTTTCGTCATTTATATTTATCAACATTTATACGTTACGTATAAGTTCATGCCCTTATCACTTCAAAGCGTTGCCAGTGACGCAAGAGTGTTAATATTTGAGAAGGTGGAATAAGTGGTAAACGTACTGTGTAGAGGGTATGCATTTTGTCCCGGGTGTGGAGGCGTAGTCTTGGGGATTGATGGTGGTTGGGGGTGGCTTAGGGATTTTTTTTATTTTTGTGATTGTGGGGTGATAATTTTCACCTCAATTAGGTGTTCTGTCAAACTTTACCAGATGGGCTAGGGTGGGTTGGCTCACGGCGCGCCCTTTTTTATGGGGGATACGCTCACATTTTATGTAGTGGTACGTGTGAGGGTTTGCGGTGGCGACCGGTGGCATTGGGCTAATAGGACAATTTTTTAACCGCATCCTATAATCGACTGTGTCCCATATTTTATAGTTTTGTTTGTTTTAAAGTAACAAAATGTTATAATTTAGGCAATCTTGTCTTTATTGGACTGGATTACCTTTACTTTAGGGCGACATTGGTTGGTTTTAGTCTTTTTACTTTTGGTTTAACTGGGTCATTTGTAGCTCTTTTTGGGCCAATGGTTTCTTTTAGTTTTTGCCGCGTTTTTGGTGAAGGGAGATTTACACTCTTTAATGTGGCGTTGCACATATCTTTCTTCCTCCTATCTTTACTCCTTTACTTTCTTTTTGTGTTTATCAGTGTTGATCGGCGCCATGTGTCCGCTTCCTCGCTTACATCCTGCCATTAGCCACAATGCATCCCCTACACATCATTTACTTTCTGGTGTTGTGGGTTATCGCGATTTTACCTTACTTTTTACTTTAACTAAATTCCCCACTCAAAAATGTGATCGATTGCTATTGGTGACTTGGAATCTATTGTGTGCGATTTTAGTGGCTTTGTGGTGTGGGTGGGGGGTTTTTCTATTAAGAGTTTTGTGGAGTGTGGAGGTTGGGGTGTGTGGAGTTGTGTGTGGTAGTGTGTGGCTTGGGGGGGCAGATGAGCGGGGTAAGTGGGGGGTTTTGGGGTGTGGTTGGGGGTGGCCCGTGTTGTGTGGGGTTGGTTTAGAAGGCGCTGGGGTGACGTGGTAGTGGTGGTTGTGGTATGGTTATTTAAGGATGCTGGGATGGGGTCTCTATGTGGGTTTTGGGCGATTGGGTTGTGGGGCGTTGGTGTTGGTGGTTTGCTTGTGTGGGTGGGGGGGGGGGAGTTTGCGTGGGGGGTTGGTTTTGGACTTAAAGTGTGTGTGTGGGTGGTCTTGTGTGTGGACGTTCGGTAATTAAATTGTGCCTGCCGTACGTCGTATGGGTATGGAGGGCGTAGGGATGAGGGGTGGTGTTTGGCATGGAGCTTGGGTGGTGGGTATGTGTGGTTGTCATTGAGGGTGCTTTATGTGAGGGTAGTGGGGGGAGTGTTGGTTGGAGTTGCGGTAGAAGAGGGTGTATGGGTATGGTGTGGGGATGGGGATGAGTTTGGTGGATTGGTATATTGGTTCTGTTGGACGTTATGTTGTGTCGGTGATTTCAACCATGTATAGTGTTAACGCTCTGGGATTGGGTAATAGTCGTTTTGGAGTAGTGGGAGGGGTTGGCGTATGGTTATGTGGGGATCTGGGGCGCTTGGTTATTTGCCTGATGATGCATTTTTTGGTATTTAGGCGTTGAGTGGTCTGATGTAGGAGTTTGGCGTCTGCGGTTTCTTGTATTGTTGTTGGGTTTGGGGTCCAGTTCTTTGGTTTTTGGTGTGTATTATCTTTGGTGTCTGCTTTCGTAGCGTCTCGTTGGTGTTGCTGTGTTGTTATGACCTTGGTCTCAATTTATTTTTATAGGCTGGATGAGTGAGGTGGTGTTGCGTGTGGCACGATGCAGGTGTCTGTTCGTGCTTAGTGGAGAGTGTTGTGGGGTGGGTTGTGGGTTTCTGAGTTACTGAGGGGGAGCAGAATTTGGTTTTTCGCTACTTAGTGGAGGGCGCTCTGTTGTGACTTGTGGTTAGGGTTAGGGGGGAAATTGGGTAGTCGGGGGTGTGAAATTTAATGAGAGAGGGTGGATTTGTGTCGAGATGATTGTATGGGGTTTTCTCCCTTCTTCAGTCCTGGGTTATACTTTTGAGTTTTTGCTCACTTATTTGTACGTGGAAATTCCTGATATGTTTGACCCTTTGCTTTCTCTCCCCCCCCCCCCCCCCCCCCACTCCCCCCCCCCCCCCCCTCCCCCCCCCCCCCCCCCCACCCCTCCCCCCCCCCCCATATTAAGAATTTCTATTATTCCCCCTTTCGAACCAAACTTTGCCTTTCTATTTTCACTATTAAGATCGTTCTTCGCTAATACTTGTGATGTTGCAGATATAGTGGTGGTGGATCGAGTGGTGTATGTTTTTGTTTCTCTGGTCAACACATTTATATTCGTGATTAGTTATGAGCTCATAATGTCATTTATGTCCCGACTTATTTATATTTATGTTAGAGTTTCAACTAGGTTGTTTGCCGCAATCTAGGTTAGTTTTACCAATTCCAAGTAGCACCTCTCTTAATGTTAGTGGCGTTGGTAAGTTGGTTTAATTTGGGGCGTTTTCAATATGTGATTGTCCATAGTGTGTGCTGGGTTATAATAGTGCTATCAGGGTTACGTCATTTATATCTGTTTCATTCAATATGGGCTATTCTCTTTAGATAACGCCTTTGACATACTGACAACATATCACATCACTACCATCCGGGGCTGCGTCGGTGTTAGTATGAGGGTGTTGGGTTTCTTTTTGGGGTAGGTTTGTCGGGGGTTTGGTTGGGTTTGTGTTGGGAGGGTGTTTTGTCGGTTGGTTGGAAGATGGGGTGATACTTCTGCTAGTTAGCACATTGTTTTGTAGTTAGTGGCTTTGTCGAGGTTTTTCTAGGGTTGTTTACCTGTCGTGGTTGGGTATTTTTTTTTGATTGGGTGGGCGGTAGTGGGTTAGATGAGGTTTCGTTGTGCGGTGGGTGTGGGGGTGGGGGTGGCGTTTTTAAGTTTTGTGGAGGAGTGGGTGGGGGTGTGTGGGTTAGTTTTATCTGGTGGAATTTGTTGTGGATTAGGAGGTGGGGGTTTTTGGTTGAGGGGTTGTCGTGGGGTGGGTTTGGGGTGGTCGTTTATCAGTTTAGCTAGCTTTAGCTGGTGTGCTAACAGTACTAAAAATGTTAGTACTGCTAGGCTTAGCAGCTCCTGCTTGAATAACCAAGTTCTCAGTTTCTTGTTCAAACTTCTTCCTGAGAGCTTCAGCTTCCTCATTAGCTTCCCTTTCTTGCCTTTTAAGTCTTTCAAGTTCATCCATAGAGACTTGTTCTTCCTCTCTTGGACTTGTTGAAGAATAAAAATCCAAATTAGTAGTACAAAGCAGTCTTGAGCAGATTCATCTTCTTTTTCAGAATCCCCTCCATCAATAATGTCTTTTGTACCTGCATTTTGGTTAGCTTCTTGTGAACCTGCATGATGGTTAGCTTTTTGTTGACCTGCATTATGGTTAGCTTGATTCTCTGATCTAACAGGATGATAGTTCATAGAATCAGTTAAATAATCAAGATCAAAAAGCCAAGTTGGTCCTTTCCCTGCAACATTTGGTTTGTTCTCTAAGAAGGTGATGTGCAGGTTTTCTTCAACTCTTCTGGTTTCTAAATTGTATACTCTAAAAGCCTTGCTTTGTAGAGAATACCCAACTAAAAATCCTTCATCTGATTTTCCAGCAAACTTGCCCAGGTGGTCAATGGTATTCAAGATGGTCACATGGCAAATCTTAACACAAGTACTAAGAAAAACAATGAAGAACTAAACAATAACTTCTATTAATCTGCTTTGAATGATTACAGATTACTAACTAATGAGATATATTTGTGCTATGAGATATCTTGAAATCGTATATCTAACTATGCCAAGAGGAATCCTTTTATAGAACAAGGATAAACCCTAACAGGCTTACAAAACGCGTACATATCTTTTCCTAAAATATCTCATACATATCTCTTAAACGGTACTAACTATTTTCTACTATCGGTACTAACTAACTGATCAGTACTTAACATTTTGTACTGTCAGTACTAACTATAACTATCAGTACTAACTATTTGTACTATCGGTACTAAGTTAGGAAAACGTAATTCCCAACAGTCTTTGATGATGAAATTTTGATATGTTAAATGTCAGCAGTTATAAATGGATCTATCGTACCCTTTTATTATTACGGGGGTGTTTGTTTTGACTTATATGTGGGCTTATGAGCTTATTTGATTTCGCCTTATATTTCATAAGCCCTAATTTTCTTGCTTATTTTAGGATTTATGGGCTTATATAAGTATATCATATCGTAATAAACTTATATAAACCCACAAATCTTAAAATAAGCCGGAAAATTGAGGCTTATGAAATATAAGGTGAAATTGGTAAGCTCATAAGCCCACATATAAGCCGAAACAAACAACCCCTAAGTATGTCCTTGGGCGGTTACAATGTAAGATGTTATATTGTAGTAACTTTTTTGAGTCAAGTACTGAAAGCTTCAACATTTAAACTCGGTATGTAGTTTTTGCTCATAAAGTTTAAGGACGACAAGTAGCTTGTACTACTGTACAGACACTAGGTTATTGCTGTATTGACTAGTTTCTTAATGTTCTTGTTTAGTTGGGCGCCAGATTACTGCAATAAGGACAATTCGTGACATGGAGATTGAAAGATTGCTTACTGATATTCGCTTGTTAAAATCCAATTAAGCAATGAGCAACTACAAACTCTTTTACTTCTGTTTTTCGAGGAAAATCTTCCAAACCTGACAGTGTCAAAAACTGAGACGGACGGACCAATTGAAGTTAAATGGAAAGTTAATGATGATGACTTGAATACAGCTAATGGAGGAAACATGATGTCTTTATTTCTACAACGTATGTCTATGGCTTATCCTAATCATTCAGGTTTGCTGCACACTTTCTCGATAGTGTAAGTTTGATGTGCTTTAATTTGACATTTATGACCTGGTTATAAAAATAATGAACTCACTTTCTGTGTGCTATATGAACAGCCTGCTGATACTGAGGAGATTGATCTGCAATTTTCATTGGAAGACCTTGAGACTATTGGCAAAGGAAGTGGTGGTGTTGTTCAACTTGTTCGGCATAAATGGATTAGGACATTGTTCGCTTTGAAGGTCAGATTATATATTCTAATTACTAGCTTTCTGGTACGATGGATATTTGTGGAGGGTGCACTTAAATGTAGCCTAAAACGCTTGTTGTCGTCTCGTCAAACATTGAGCAATTGCCTTTCATATGTGTATGGTTGTATGCGAATGTTCAGATGTGCATCTGAGCTGAGTATAGTGACGTGAAGATGGATTAGAGTGTGAAAAAACTGATTATAAATATAATTTTCTGATTATTTAAGGATAAAATAATCTGATTTGGAGAAGCACGTATGAGTAGTTTTAAGAAAACTGATTGTTGAGTCATGTAAAATAACCTGACTATCCGCAACTTAAGCATCTCATTATCTAGCTATCTAATATTTGAGTTCACGTCACTGTATTACTTTAGAAACACACATCCAAACACCAGGTTAACAATGTCTATCAAACCAACAAGGATATAGAATGTGCACATCTCATATACTCATGCTATAAAAAGTTATCGGATACTAAATTTCTGATACTTAAGTGTACTCGTTGTGGTTACAGGTGCTACTTCAAATTACTTAATATGTCTTACTGCAGCAAATGTGACTGTAATGACAAGAGCACATACACGTAAGTAAGATGACCTTGTGTATATATCGTCATTTTAAGTATCAATTACGAAGTAGTTTCATCTAATGTTTACTTACCTTCTATTATTATATGACATACAACTCAACTGAACCATTTGACCCATTCCCCTTTTGTCTTTTTTTTGTTTGACCCGTTTGAGATAAAAAAACACAATCCAATTGGACCTATTCATAAATTATTGGGTCGAAAGTCGTCCAAAGTGTAATTTAAGAGGAATAAGATTTTACTCAAACAAATTATATTATTATTGAAATAATATATAGTTATAAAAAGTTATACTATAAAATTTAGACAAAAAGGTTTTCTAGTTATAAAAAGAAACGGATATGACGTCACCTTAGTCGAGACTCAGAAAAGGTAATTATTTCCAGTGGTTAAGTTTGTTTATTATTTTTATCAAAAGAAAGTGTTAGTAACTTTTTATTATTTTTGCAGTACTGTCGAGACTACTATGATGGAGGTTCCTGCAGCTGAGAACGATGGCAAGTGAAAGTGTGGTGCTAACTGCAGCTGCACCAACTGCACATGTGGTCATTAGAGCAACAATATGATACAACTGGAACTCGTGTGTGTCCAATAGCTAATGTTAGTCTATGGTTGAACAAATCTGCAGTGTTATATTCTAGTTTCGAGTTAGAAAGGTAAGTGTAATTTGTGTCTGTGACTGTGTATCATGGTCACACACATGTCACCATGGTGTATGGTACATGGTTAAATAAAAATACTTACTCTGGTGGTATAATGTCGTCTACTCATTTCGTACAGGAAGCTTTCATATACTCATATGATGCAAACAGATTCAACATAGTATACACTCATAAAATCAGTCATCAAGTTCCCAATGCAATGTTCCCATTAGACTCGCAATGTTCTTAATACATACACAATCTTAACAAAGGCATCTATTGCCTATATCCAGAACTGTTGCAACAACTTTGATCGTACTAGGCTCAAATATGGTGACATCAGATTTTCTTAGTGTCATGATACGCACAACAGATTTTCTTTTTTGGCTTTGTTTTAGATGATGCTGTTACAGATGGTGTTTGGTCTGTTGATGCTTTGGTTATCCTAAGGCGGAAGATAAGTCTTGGGGTCTGTAAAACACTCATGATTATATATAATGCATTTTGTACATAGTTGGTCGTATATATATGTGCATATGTTCAAACAATAAGTAAGTGGTGTAATGTATGTTAACGAATAAGACACTGTGCGCACTGATTTCCTGAATGGATGTATATAATCCAGGTTAATCATATGCATCATGGTGCGTGAAACTACTGCTTTGGAAGCATAACGTGTAATACTTTGGCCTAATTGGCATCAAATGAATACGTTTAATCATTGATACCGATTTTAGACTCTTTGTAAAGTTGATAGGCATAATTTAGTAGCGATCTTCTACTTACGAATTAGTGGCTATGGTTTTGTTTTACTCTAACGGGTCATATGAGATGAAGAAATAAGTGAAAAAGAAAAATGTCAAACGGGTCGGAGCTCATGCCACACTAACTCCTTTAATCACATTTGACAGGTTAATTTTCCTGTTTAAATATTTTGGCAAAAAAGTGTTCCGAGTCAACACAATGTATGAACCCGAACTAATTTTTTGACATGATGACTTATGTCGAGATACGTCTGACTGATGCAGTCAAGTTGGATTCAGGTTCATTATCCATTAGCTAATTCATGATACATCATAAGGTAGTCCCATCTGAGTTTAATTCGTTTAAAATACCATAACCGAAAACACATGTAGGATCGAAATAGATCAGCAGGTGTGAATGTGCACCTCCCAAATAAATTACCTAACACACAACTTTTAGTATCTGTCTATTTCCATCATGATTTTGGTACTTCTAATGATATGAATAATAAGAATATTATACATCAAGACAAACGAAAACAAGGTCTACGATAACAACAAAAACCAAGTTGTTACGCAAAGTCTACTCCAATCCACACAAGTGGAGGAAGAATTGGCTGAAAACAATGTTCCTGAGACACGCCGAAACCACATGTCCAGCAATTAAAATGGTAAATACAATGTTCATATTTCGCATGTATAACGAATTCATATAATAGATGTATGAATCAAACTCTTATGAAGGTAGACCAGCGTTGCGGTCATTCTTGAGGGAGAACTAGAAGTGCAATCGTCCTTGTGTTGTATGATCTATAATGGCGGCATTTTTGTCCAACTATATGGAAGAAAACTTCAGTAGTGTCATTGCAGTCGTTACACAGTATCCAAACCTGCAAATTCAGTACTTATGACTGAGTCTGAGTTCATTAGCGGCTTTAGCTGCAATTTCTAGCTCAGAACCAGTTCCGATCAAGATAACATCAGGTTTGTTTCCGGTAGAATTGTCAGTTATTGTGTAACTACCCTTTGGGCAGCTTTTGTCTAGAAATAGCAAGGACTGAGGGTTGTTTTTGGCTCTCAACTGCGACCTTGTAAGCTCCAGTGGTTTGGTTTTCGTCGGCTGGTCGGAACATTAAGATGTTGTGCATGGCACGGAAATTGGCTAAATGTTCGATGGGTTAATGGGTGGGACCGGCTTCTCCTAGACTAATGGAGTCGTGGGTCATCACATAGATGACACCGGTTTCTGATAAAGCTGAGATTCTCATGGCACCTCTCATGTAATCAGTGAAAACAAAGAAGGTAGCACAGTATGGGATGAACCCAGGGTTGTGGAGGGCAATTCCGTTACAGATGGCTCCCATACCGTGTTCACGAACACCAAACCTGATGTTGCATTCTTCAGGTGTGGCTTTTTGGAAATCACCGAACATTTTCAGTAGGGTCATGTTTGATGAGGCAAGATCGGCACTTCCACCAACAAAACCAGGGAGAACCGGTGCCAATGCGTTAAGCATCGTTTGTGAAAGGTTTCTTATGGCGTCACCAGGAGTTTCCGGTGTGTATGTCTGCATAAAAAAATAAAGATATAAACATGCTATTTAAGATACTGCTACTTATGTTTCACTAAACAAAATACTCACAGGAAGAGTTTCTCCCATCCGGCAGGCAATACACCATCAGCAATAGACTTCAATTCTGCTTCTTCTTCAGCATACTTATTTTCGTACTCTGCGAATTTAGCATTCCATTCCGCTTCAAGAGCAGCACCCTCGGGAGTGTGGCGGCTCCAGTGTTTGCACAGAGGAAAGAAGAAAATCAATATCAACAAACACTGGTTCAGAATTATATTAGCTCCAAAAGTAGTAAGAAATTTTAGGGTTAGAGATGGCAAGTTTGGTCGGGCTGATTTAAGTCGCTAAGCCTCAAACAAGCCAAATGTGTATTGACCACCTAAAAAATTAGTCATTTTTTGTATCATATTTGAAATACTGACTGTTTACAGAAGTAAAAACTCAGAGTAAAGTGTTACAAATCAGCCTGATCCATTTTCATCGATAAAAAAACCCACCCATTTTGACCCGTTGCACAACCTTGCAGCCCCACCCATTTCAACCCCTCTTACAACAATCAATCAAGATATAAGTAAACCCTAGTTAAACGTTAGAAGCTTTAAGATGTTTTGCTTACGCCTTGACATCATCAGGTACATGGAATGGCTCATAAGGCCATCCAAGGTTTTGTCTGGTTGCATCTACTTCTTTTGCACCCAAAGCTGCTCCGTAGACACTGTATGAGTTGGCCTTGTTTGGTGATCCAAAACCAATTGTTGTCGTCACCTGCAAGTCACCAAAAAATCTTAGTAAACTCCAAAAAGACACTAAATTTTTTCACGCTTTAACACAATTGTAAAATCACTAACCTTTATCAAAGTGGGCTTATCAATCACAGCCTTGGCTTCCTTAATGGCAGAACGGATCTCATCATAACCAGTGTTACCGTTCTTTACCCAAATGATGTACCACCCAAGAGCCTCAAAACGTGTGTCAACGCTCTCAGTAAAGGCAATCTCAGTATTACCATCAATGGAAATGTGGTTGTCATCATTAAAAGCAATCAACTTTCCAAGTCCCTATTGTCCAGCAAGTGAACACGCTTCATTTGCAATACCTTCCATTTAACAACCATCTCTACAATACAGTATCTGAAGCAAAAACACACAATTCAGTAAGCCTCTTTATCAAATACAATGACAATGTTAAAAACTTGAAATTGCTATTTGCTCTCTTACGTGTAGTGGTCAACAATCTCGGCATCGAGTTTGTTGTATCTTGCAGCCAAATGCTTCTCAGCAAGAGTAAGACCAGCAGCATTGGCAATACCTTGACCAAGAGGACCTGAGAACAATACCATAAAAATCGTTAGAAATAAAAGAATCTTCCTCAACATTTCAGTAATCACACATATATCTGAGTACTAACCAGTGGTAACTTCAACTCCAGGAGTTTCAAAGTTCTCAGGGTGACCAGGAGTCTTGCTTCCCCATTGACGGAATTGCTTCAAGTCCTCTTCCTATTTAATATAAAACATTACTATGTATTATACAACGATAGTCCAACTACATTGACTAGATCAACCACTACATAAAGAATTAAAGATCAACCTAACTATACACATATGATCAAGCACAAAGGAACTTAAGATTGAGCCTTGAAACAAAACTCTTCCACTTTTAGTAAAGTCACAATATTTGATTAGAATGCATCAATAAAAGACCCTTTTTTACAAGGCTATAAATCTTGTTTATCCGCACTTAACAAACGTGAATCTGCGATACACATATAAGCCATTTCCTAGATACCCCTCTACTAATGTCAAGATTATATGCTTAAATATTGCTATTCCATAACTCTAAACTCGTAATGGAACCTAATCATAGGCTGTAAATAACATTTTTCTTTTTGGGAGGGTAGTTAAAAGCGTCTACAGTAAGTATTAGTTCAGTAATTGGAACTCAGTTTTATAATCCAAGCTCAAGTTTTGTTTTCTCATGAAGGCTGTTTTTTTATGGTTCTGGCATCTGCATTAACCTTATATTTCGGGCACTTCAATTGTTACTCATGTCTGCTTTATTTAGGAACCTAATGGTAATATGGGTTTAAACAACGATCTTGCAACAGTTTTTTTTAAATCAATTAACGCCAAAAGCGGGTTAAATAAGCTACTAATCAATTAACACAGAACCTTTGCAGTCTACAGTTTTTCACTGTCATTATTAAAGGCTTCGAAAACACACGTGCATAATTCTACTTACCCACTTAGTACCTATCAATTCAAGCCTTATCTACAATAACCCAAAACGTAAATGTATCTGCTAACGGCCTAATTTCACCTATATCTCAGCTTTAATTAATTTAACAACTAACTTCTTGATTCAAATTCAATTAAACCATAAATTGAGAAATTACCTCCATCGAATGATGACTCCTTGATCCTAATATAAGGAAAACATAAGAGTTAATTAAAACCCCCAAAAATAATAAAATTAAAAACCCTAAAAAAATGAGAACAATCAAAAGATAAATCTTACCAAAATAAAGAATCTAATTTCATTTGACCAACAAATAACCTTAATCGTTTTGATAATTTATTCATGATCAATCGTCTAATTTTGGGGTTTTGTTTTGTTAGGGTTTGATATAAATCTAATGTTTGTGTGTGTCGGGTGAGGGGGAGGGGGTGGTGGTGGTGGTGGTGAGGATGAAGAATGATTTATGTTTCTTTATTTGTGTTTGTGTGTGTTTTTGATAAATCTATGCTAATTTTGGGGGATAAAACTAAATGAATTAATTGTCAATTATGTCTACAAATGTCAAGTACGAAAACAACGGCTCCTAACTCCAAATCGTGAGTAGTGTAATTCTCTTCATGGACTTTTAATTGTCTAGAAGCATACACTATCACCTTCTCTCTTTGCATCAACACGGCTCCATAACCTTTAAGTGATGCATCACAATACACCACAAAATCTTTCATTCCCTCGGGCAATGCTAAGATCGGTGCACTACACAACTTCCGCTTCAAAGTCTGAAAAGCTTCCTCTTCTTCTTTTCCCATTCATATTTCTTATCTTTTGGAGTCAACTTAGTCAGCGGCTTAGAAATCAAAGAAAAACCTTCAATGAACCTCTTATAGTACCCAGCCAATCTAAGAAATTACCTTACCTCCGTTGGCGTCGTCGGTGCAGCCCAACTCTTAATGGCTTCGATCTTGGCAGGATCAACATAAACACCACTACGATCAATCACATGACCCAGAAATTGTATCGAATCTAGCCAAAAATCACACTTTGAAAACTTGGCGTACAATCTCTATTTCTTAAGCAGCTCTAAGATAATCTTCAAATGCTTCCCATGCTCTTCTTCATCCTTGGAATAAAACAAAATTTATCATTCGATAGAACAGTATATGATGAACATATAAGATATGGCTTGCCATACTCGGCATTCATAAAGTCCATAAACACAGCAGGCGAATTGTCATCCGAAATGACAGTTACCTGGAACATCCAAAGTCACCATACCGAGTTCTAAATGTAGTAATGTGGAAATGGGTATTCTTCCTTAATGTGTAACAATTGATGATCCTGATCAGGCAGATCGATCTTATAGAATACATGCTCGAACGCATTAGTTGGTCAGATGAAATTTGTCGTTTCTCGGAAGAGGATAACGATTCTTGAGCAGTCCAACTTGTTGCAAGCCTCGCGATAAACTTATATACAGTTCTAAAAGATCAATCATTTCCATTTTTCACAACAACACCGGTGGCTCCCACGGTGGATGACTCGAATGATGAGAATCCTTTCTTCTAGCGCTCTAGCAATTGTACCAGGCATACTCTCGTCATCTCAAACGTGCCAATCTATATGGTGCACGTATAACAGGTGCAGCCCCTGGTACTAGATCAATTCAAAACTCTACTTGCCTCGGCGGTGGTAGTCCTGGCAACTCCTCAGGAAACACCTCAGGAAAATTACGAATTACAGGCACGTCTTCTATTCGTTTCTCATTTGACTTGTTCTCCATCACGTGTGCCAAAAATAAATGACAACCTCGCTCGACGTACTTACGGGCCTATATACAAGATATGACCTTTAATCGAGACACACCCTTGTCGCTTTTGACTATCAACATCTTGTTCTCATACAGTATACAAACAACTTTCTCGCCACAGACGATAACGGCATCATGCTTGACAAGCCAGTCCATACCGATTATGACGTCAAACGTACCAAGCTCAATCGGCATAAGATCGATTTCAAATACATGGTTCACTAAATTCAAAGTGCAACCTTTCAAAACAGTGTTCATACTAACTACCCTTCCATCAGCTAACTCTACCTCATAACTAGCTCCTATTTTGACCGGATCGATATCAAACATGGAACTAAATCTGGCATCCACAAAACTCCTATCAGAACCCGAATCAAATAAAACAAAAGCATAACGGTTATTGAGCAGAAACGTACCAGTAACCATATTCAGACCCTTCAGCTCGACCACATACTTCTCCAACTTCCTCTTGCTTAACCTTTCTTGGGCATCGGCTCCTAGTATGACCTTGCTCACCACAATCATAACAAGTCGGAATGGGTAGAGCATTTGCACCTGTGGCGACATTCTTCTCCTTACAGTACCTTATCTTGTGCCTAACCTTTCCACACTTGTGGCAATTGATCGTACACTGACCAACATGGCGAGTAAAAATCGTTTACATAAAGGAAGTGATCTAGAAGACATCTTTCCATTAGTAGGAGTGGTAACCAGGCTCGCGCGTTCCCTTGCTTTTGGTTATTCTGCAAAGTTTGACGTGAGTTATCTCGTAATGATTGCCCTTACGACTACTCATTTTCGTCTTGAAAGCCTCTCCCTACTTTCGGGCTATCTTTCCTTATCAAAAATTCTTCCTCAGCTCTGAGCTTGTCGATTTTTTGTTTCCACAACTATAAGCCATACTCACGGCTTCGTTCAGATTGGGGGGGGTTAGGCAGGCATAGAAGCTGTCACATCACCCTTGATGTTAACAGGTCAATCCTCGTATGTAAGCAATCAATTTTCCTCTTTCCAGTTTAACCTATTCTCGACACCATCAATGCTAACTCATTGAACCTCTGAGTATAAGCCACAATGTTATACTCCTTGACCTTAAGTTCCATAGTTCATGCTCCATTCTTTGAACTTCTTCTATTGGACAAAACTCTACAGTCATTAGTTGCTTCATCTCAATCCAAGGCATTTGCTTCACAGTCTCCAAACCCATGGTTGCAATCTTAACATTCCACCACGTCAATGCAGGTCCTTGCAATGTTGCAGCAACATAACCTTTTGCCTCTAGCACAATTCGCTAGATCCCAAAAACACTCTCAGTTTGTCCTCGGAACATATTAGTAATTAGACAGCTCCTTTAGTACCAATGAAAGCATAGGATCTGCACTTCATTAAACTCCAGCAAAATTCACTCACGAAGGCAACAGTTGCGCATCTTGACCCCTACTGGTCCATAACCCTCTACAACATTTCTAGTCATTCACATTCCAAAGGCCCGCTCAGCAACGATAGCACATCGCACTTCCTTGATCATTCGACAATAGCTGGCTTGATTCAAATAGGTGTAAACTTTGGAAGCCTGATCACTCACGCACACAAAAAAACTAATCTGATAGAGAAATTCAAAACATGATAAACTCATGAACATGGCACAATGACAATAACAATCACAACAACAGTCACACAACAATCAAGTAAGTTAATCAAAAGATAAGTCATTCATATTTCATCACAAAATAGTTAATACATAGTTGCATTATTTCATGAAATGATACAAATCATTACAACCAATAGCATCAAGTCTACTAACTAAGGATTCAGTTTAGTGATTTCAAAATAAAGATACTACTAATGAATCTAAACTACTAAGCATCATGAGGAGATCCTCGCGGCTCAGACGAAGGACTCTTCTCATCTTCAATCAGAACATTGATAGCTTCATTCAGTCTTTCTTCAAACACAAATCCTCTACGAATCATCTCTTGATAGAACTCATGAGCTCGAACTCTAGTCCAATAGAGATCTCTCTTGACTCGTTCGTTCTACATACGAAGGAATGTGTTGCTAAACCTTGCTTCTTCAAGTTCCTTCTTCAATCTCTTACACTCAGCTTTATCCTCAGCATTACCAGGCTTTTCAACCAGCTTTTCCATTGCGGCCGTTCCTTGCTCCACACTAGAACGCACTTCATTTCCCAAGTCCAAAATCATCTTACCATAATACTCATCCTTTGCTTTTCCTTTCTTCTCGACCAATGCATGCGTCGTCTCGCGACCACACATTCGTCTTAAAAGAGAAGCCATCCGACCAAAAAGAGAGTTAATATCCCTTCTCATGAGACCAAGCAATAAACCATCACTGTCCTCACAAAGAAAAGGAGCAGTAGACGATTCACCTACCTCATGGACACTAGCAGGAACAGTCTCATCCTCGTGCTCAATCGGGTTCTCAACCTCGATCAGATCCTCAGGTTCTGACTCAAAAGCAGGCGGCGAAGGGTTAAGAGGATCCACCTCTTCATAAGGATATGTTAACTCAAGCTCATTCTCATCTTCCTCGATGTTGACTTCCATATCATCTTCTTTTTCTTGAGGATCTTCTTCTTCCTTAAATTCGTCTTCTTTCGGGTCCTCGTCTTCATCCACTAAGACAGGCTCGGGAACAACAGGAACATCATCGTGTTGATTTGGCTCAACAACAGGTACATCATCCACATGATCGAGAGGAATTACGTTCACCATGATATTTTAGAGAATATCATACAATACTTACTTAATAGCGTATCACTTCTTATTATTATTGGAACACTATTATCAAAATAACAGTTTGCATCAAAGCGCAACAAATAAAAATTCACAATTTGTGACATTCTCGTTTTGCATATACCTCAATTATATTTCAAACATGTATAATGATAGTTATCATATAATCACATGACATTCTATGCATACAACACATGCATAAACACACCAATACATAACAATTTATGTATCCAACACATGCATAAATATGTCCATACTTAGCCAATTATATATATAGCACATGCATAAATATACCTATACATAACAATCAATAAATTTACCTTTTCTTTCTATAGGTAACCAATGACAACGAGGAGTCTCGGCGTACGTGTAAAAGCGTTATAGTTTAGGTTTTCAAAAAGACTCGACCTAGTTCTCTATAACCTTAGGCTCTTGATACCACTCTGTAACACCCCACCCAACATACGTTGGATTGTGCAGCGGAATTAGCAATTGGATGTTACTAAATAGCACCATTTACCAAGATAATAGAAAACAACCCACAAGAGACGTTTAACATACATGTGTTCCATTATTAATCAGAGTTAAAATGTGTTAGGTCCCCACAGAATCGCAACCACCGTCTATTACAACATTTGAAAGAAGATTGTTTCAAATAAAAGACATTGTTGTTGAAAGACCGGAACACACGGGTAGTCTTTCCACAAATCCATCACACGCACGACACCTCCACGCCATCGTTGCCTTCATCCTTGGTTACCTGGGATAAAACATGTTTAAAACGTCAACAACAATGTTGAGTGAAATTC
>BQNB010098297.1:3122-25189 GCA_026074375.1 Tanacetum coccineum
GGTCCTAGGGTATGAAGATTTGACGAGAGCCGTGGCGGATATCAATGAAGACGGATTCTGTGTTTTATCTAAAGTCTATGAAACTTTTATTATTTAAAAAAAAATACTTAAGTCATCTTTTGGTATTATGAAGCTTTTGTTAAATTAAATGTGTACTTGAAATGTTTATGACTTTTAAAACATATGAGACCTAATGTATGAACTTTGATATTTTGCTATGGCATCGAATGAAATCTTATCTTAAAACGTCCATTTAAGGTCGTTTCCTATATCTTGATTGTTGTACTTTAACGTAGCACCCCAATGTTACCATTCCGCTGCTACCTGATTTTGGGGGTGTTACACTTTCAATGCCCATAAAACCTTTAAGTCATCAATCAAAGGCCTCAAGTAAACATCAACGTCCTTGCCCGGAGATTTAGGGCCAGGAATTAACAATGTCAGCATAAAAGAACTATCTTTCATACATAACCACGGAGGCAGATTGTATGTTGTCAATATCACCGGCCACATGCTGTAAGCCTGACTAAGGTTGCCGAACGGATTAAAACCATCAGCAGCCAACCCTAATCGAATATTTCTTGGTTCTTTTGCAAAATTAGGATACTTGGTGTCAAAGTTCTTCCGTGCTCTACCATCAACCGGGTGTTGCATCTTACCGGGCTCCATACACTTTCCAGTAGCATGCCAAGTCATTTCCTTTGCAGTGTGACTAGACTTGTACAAACGTTGTAGTCTAGGAATGATCGGAAAGTAACACAACACCTTCTTAGGAACTTTCTTCCTCGGTGTGTTACTGTCTTTCCATCTACTCGTTTTACACACCAGACGGAAATGCAAATCTTTGTTATTGTCGCCCCGAAATAAGAAGCAATCGTTTACACAGGCATGTATCGACTCGTACCCTAACCCGATCGTTTTAAATGTCTTCTTTATTGCATAGTATGACGGTGGGAGCTTGTATCATTTCGTGGTAGGAAATACATGTTGGAAAAACTCTAGTATTTCATTGAATATAGAATCAGTCAATTTACCTTTAACCTTAAAATAGGTAAACTTTGCCATAAAGTCTAATCGAGTCACATAGTCACAACCGGGGTACAGCTCTTCGTTGGCACTGACATATAACTCTTCAAACTCATTACATTTAGCTTGAGTCGGTTCATTACTTGTCTCACCAATATCTCCTTGAGTTGGCTCATTTTGTTCATTATTCGGAGGAATATAGCTAAGATCATTAAGTAACGCTATCATGTCACCCATCTGAGGTTGTCTTGTGTTATCTATTACTAGCAGTGGCGGAGGAAGATCCGATTCACCGTGGTGAACCAATATTTTATAACCTGGGTCCCACCCATATGTCGTAATGTGTTTTGGAAGGTTTTCGATGGACACCCATAATACTATTCGACAAGACTTGCATGGACATTTTATATTCCTGGCACTATTCACTAACGGCTTGCAATCATCGACGAATTTCATAAGACCGATATAAAATGCTTTTTCATGACGCTCTAAAAGTGTCCAACTCTTATCAATTACCATAACTGCGTTTTAACGATACAATTAGTTATTATATGCAACTAAATTAAACATATTTAAACGAGGAATACGAGATGTTTTGTTCACCAAGTGCAACTATGGAAGGTAATCCTAACCCACTCTTTGAATGATTCGTCTCATATATGAATGCGTATAACCGATTTACTATTTGAGAAAATTTTGGCAGCATTTCCCCTCAACTCCCCAAATATATGTTTAAAGACATATTCGTAGGAGTAAAGGAGAAACACTATCGAAATCATCTCAAATAGTAAACCAATTATACGCATTCATATCCTAAATGAGACAAAACATTCAAACAGCAGTCCCAAACAGGGGACTTTCCGAAATTAATTTCTAATAAATTAATTTCGGACGGGGATTTTCTGAAATTAATCATTAAAATCCTAAAACATTCCTAAACGGTTCAATAAAACAAATACCAAACGCATATCCAAAAGTGAATAACCAAAATAAGCTGTTTATTAACAAATACCAAACTATCACATATTAATATTTCAAACTATCAAACATATATTTAACGAATACTTACTATGGTCTGGTGTCTCGGCTGTGGTCGGGTGTCTCGGCTGTGGTCGGGTGTCTTGGTTGTAGTCGGGTGTCCTGGCTGGCCAATTTAAACATATAAAAGACAAATTTAACATAAACTTCTACACAATAATAATTAGAAACATTCCTCGACGACATGTCCCAAGGGATACCAAAAGACAAAAAAATTAAAACATATATACCTTTGGCTGTGGGCTATTCAAAGTCAGCTCAGTCTCGCCTCCGGTCGGTCTTGGTCTCGGCTCTGGCACCGTTTAGCACTTGGTCTCGGCTGTTACTCTTTAGAGGGTTAGAAAAAGATGTAAAAGGATTATCATTTAGAGGGTTTAAGAAAAGAATTATAATTTAGAGGTGGAGATGGTAAACAATAGTGGTGGTGAGTGACGTGGAGATGGAGTGCTCGTGTGCTCGTATGAGATGGAGGTGGTGGTGAGTGACGTGGAGATGGAGGTGGTAGTGGTGGTGGTGAGTTGCGTGGAGATGGTGGTGTTGGTCGTGAGTGACAGTCGCCGGCGAGTGTTGATGGTGGGTTTTTAATAATTTTTACATTTTGTGTTATACCAACTGAAACCCAGATCTGCTTTTTGGTGCCAGTTATATCCCGGGCGACATTCCCGGGCGACATGTCGCCCGGGAAACTTACAAGTTTGTCATTTAGCGCAAAATGGTGCCTAAACAAAAAATTTGGAGGGCCTTTTTAGCAAATTTAAAAACCTTTCCGGGAAAGTTTTTATTAAAAAAGTTATCCAGTTTTATAAATATTAAAAACTGTGTAATTTTTTAATAATGACTTTCCCGGGGGAAATGTCGCCCGAGAAAGATTTTATTAAAAAAGTACTTTGTCGTTTAGCTGGAGTATTCCCCCTGGGAATATCGCCGGGAAGTTTTTTATTCAAAAATTTTTATTTAAACCTTTTGAAATCCCGGGACATGTCGCCGAGAAAGAGTAAAGATTTTATTAAAAAATTTATTTCAACTTTTAAATCATTATAGTTTATAAAATATATTTTATAATTATATATTTTATTAATAATAATTTATAAAGATACTTATAAAATATATATATATTATTTAAAATTATTATTTACAATTATTTTTTATAAAATATATAATAGGTTCGTTTCGGCCGGGTCGGTCTGGTTTCTCGGTTCGTATATAATTATTTTTTTATAATTTAATAATTATTTTTTTAAAAATATTTTATTAATTAAATATTTAGATGTTCAACGGATGAGTCGGTATGTTATCGTTGTACATTAGATATCCAACGGATAAGTCGATATATTATCGTTGTACATTAGATGTTCAACGGATGAGTCGGTATGTTATCGTTGTACATTAGATGTCCAACGGATGAGTCGATATATTATCGTTGTACATTAGATGTTCAACGGATGAGTGGATATGTTATCGTTGTACATTAGATGTCCAACGGATGAGTCGATATGTTATCGTTGTACATTAGATGTTCAACGGATGAGTCGATATGTTATCGTTGTACATTAGATGTTCAACGGATGAGTCGATATGTTACCATTGTACATTAGATGTTTAACGGATGAGTCGATATGTTATCGTTGTACATTAGATGTCCAAGGGATGAGTCGATATACTATCGTTGTACATTAGATGTTCAATGGATGAGTCGATATGTTATCGTTACATATTAGAGTCCAACGGATGAGTCGATATGTTATCGTTGTACATTAGATGTTCAACGGATGAGTCAATATGTTATCGTTGTACATTAGATGTTCAACGGATAAGTCGATATGTTATCGTTACACATTAGATGTCTAATAGATGAGTCGATATGTTATCATTATAACGATGATAGTCATTTCAAATGTAGCAAAACTACTTAAAAATCACCCATAAGTAGCTAGAACATGATAATATCGTTGTACATTAGATGTTTAACTGATGAGTCGATATGTTTCATAGTTGTTCATTAGATGATCACGGATGAGTCAATTGTTATCATTGTACATTAGATGTTCAACTGATGAGTCGATATGTTATCGTTGTACATTAGATGTCCAACTGATGAGTCGATATGTTATCGTTGTTGTCATTAGATGTTCAACAGGATTGACGTTAGATTATGTTATCGTTGTACCATTATACATTTAACAGATGGTCGATATGTTATCACGTTGTACATTAGATGTCTCAACGGATGAGTCGTTATGGTATAGTTGTACATTATATGTTTAAGGATGAGTCAATATTATGTTATCGTTGTAATTAAGTTGTTTCAATGGATGAGTCGATATGTTATCGTTGTACATTAGATGTTCAATGGATGAGTCGATATGTTATCGTTGTACATTAGATGTTTAACAGATGAGTCGATATGTTATCGTTGTACATTAGATGTTCAACGGATGAGTCAATATGTTATCGTTGTACATTAGATGTTCAACGGATGAGTCGATATGTTATCGTTGTACATTAGATGTTCAACTGATGAGTCGATATGTTATCGTTGTACATTTGATGTCCAACTGATGAGTCGATATGTTATCGTTGTACATTAGATGTTCAACGGATAAGTCGATATGTTATCGTTGTACATTAGATGTTTAACAGATGAGTCGATATGTTATCTGTTAGGAATATTTGCAATACTTAGTTTCTACTAGTAGGTATGTAGTTCCTACTGGTAGAGTAGAGTAGTGTTCATTACTGGAAGGTATGTCGTTATTGCAAGGTATGGTTTTATTATTCATTAGTTAGTCCTGGTAGGCTATGTTTTAGTTCCTACTGTAGAATGCTTAGTCCTTCGGTATGTAAATCGTTTATTCCAGGATAAGATTTTAGTTAGTTAGAGATGAGGATATGCATGAGCTAAATAAGGAAGATATTCATGCATATCATCTCACGCGTTTTTAGTAAATGCTGATTGGGGTTTCTCCACTATAAAGAGAACCTACGGCTTAGGGAAATGGACAGATTCATAAAACACAATTCTATTCTACTTATTCATTAATAGAAATCCATAGAAGGATCTTTTAGTTTTTGTTAGTCTTATTCTTCTTATTAGTTGTGTCTATATTCCGCGTAGACATTAGCTTTTCAAAGCAAGAGTCTCTCTTGTGATTAGCTTGTGATTACATAGGTTAATCACCATCCTTAACAGGCAGTAAAGATCTATCTAAAGTGGGATCCAACAAGTGGCATCAGAGCTTGTTGAGTGTCTCTTTAGAAGAATATTGTCCTGGATTTGTTAAGATCCTTATAAACCTCACGAACCAAATACCTCTAGTATACCTTTTAAAATGGCAGGATCTCGAAATGATAGCGATGATCCATAGGTTTCATAGTGAAGCCACCATTCCTCAACAACAACGAAATAATCAACCTTAATACATTACCACTGTCTCAAACAACAATGGAAAAGTTTCCTTATTTGAAGAAGGATGAGTATGAGGTCTCTTAGGAGTGGGTGGGGGGTGGGGTGGGGGGGGGGGGGGGGGGGGTGGGGGGGGGGGGGGGGGGGGGGGGGGGGGGGGGGTGGCGGGGGGGTGGGGGGGGGGGGGGGAGGGGGTTGGGGGGGGGGGGGGGGGAGGGTGGGGGGAGGGGGGGGGGGGGGGTGGGGGGGGGAGGTTGGGGGGGGGGGTGGGGTGGGGGGGGGGGGGGGGGGGGGGGGGGGGGGGGGGGGGGGGGGGGGGGGGGGGGGGGGGGGGGGGGGGGGGGGGGGGGGGGGGGGGGGGGGGGGGGGGGGGGGGGGGGGGGGGGGGGGGGGGGGGGGGGGGGGGGGGGGGTGGGGGGTGGGGGGGGGTGGTGGGGTGAGGGGGGGGGGGGGGGGGGGGGGGGGGAGGGGGGGGTGTGGTGGGGGGGAGGGGGGGTGGGGGGGGGGGGGGGGGGTGGGGGGGGCGGTGGGGGGGGGGGGGGGGGGGGGGGGGGGGGGGGTGGGGGGGGGGGGGGGGGGGGGGGGGGGGGGGGTAGGGGGGGGGGGGGGGGGGGGGGGGGGGGGGGGGGGGGGGGGGGGGGGGGGGGGGGGGGGGGGGGGGGGGGGGGGGGGGGGGGGGGGGGGGGGGGGGGTGGGGGGGTGGGGGTGGGGGGGGGGGGGGGGGGGGGGGGGGGGGTGTGGGGGGAGTTTAGAAGTCATTTAGTAAACGTTTGTGGAGCTAGGGCACTTTAAATCGTAAACCCAACAACTCAGACAGAACGTAATACCAAGATGAAACTTCTTAATATGAAGCTCCCTAGTATTGTGGTATGATATGGATCCGGGACATGATTTTTGAAAGCACATCGATGATGAATGATATAAGGATTAGAACATAAGCAGTTTTAAGCATTTTATTCAATATCTAGAGATGTTAAGCACGAGGAGCGTTAATTAAAGTTATGTCTGGTAATGTTTTGAATATGATTTTACACTTTTTCAAAATGTTACATTTTAGACCCTAGGGTTTGGAAAATTGCAAGTAGACCCTTGGGGTTTGCATTTTTACGACTTTGGTCCTTCAACTTTTATTGATATACCAAGTAAACCTTATACTTTAAAAAGTGACATAATAGACCCCTATAGTTATAACTTTGATAAAATGACACTTTTAGTCCTTTTAGTTATAAGTTTCTGAAATTTACGATATATACCCCTTGCATGGATTATAATTACAAAACATGTCCAAATTGCCATGCAAGCTTAATTTAACATTTCAATAGTCATTTATAAGTTATAATAAACTAAAATATGAAGATTTAACACAACATAAGTTTAATTTAACGATTCGTTAAGCTAAAAGGTAAAACGGGTCAAATTAGGGTTTCAAAATGAAAACGCGCGGGTTTTAAGGTCAAATTCTCTTATGACTTATCAAAGCACTTATTTTAATATTATAATAGCTTATTAAGATTGATTATAACAAAAGTTTACAAGTTTAACCCATAGTTTAAGTAAAAACATAAAATTAGGGTTTCGGGTGTACGGTTTTGGATCAAAAAGGCATAACACTTAGGTTTTTGAGTTCAAAGCTTTATATTATGATTTTAGCAAGAACATATGAACATTATGACGTTAATATGAGCAGAATATAAGTTTATGAACCTGGTTTAAGCTATAGACTTGGAAACGGTCTAAAAAAATAAAAAGTTAGGGTCAGAATCGGGACTTTCAGCTTCTTTACGGCTAGAGTAACGATCTCGGGTCTTCGTTTCTTTGGTTTCTTTTGTTCCTCTCTGTATTGGGACTTCTTAGATCACTTAAGATATATTAGAGCAAGGATTGCTTCTATGGGAAAGGGTATAGAGGAGGTGAAGTGGGGGATGAAGAAGATGAACATAAACTATGCCTCTAATTTTTCCCATTTGAAGTAGCAAGGTAGTAAGCATGGCTGTAGGATTCTGATCTTGGACACATAGGAGGGTATCTAGGGTATGATGTGTAGAAGTTGGAAATCAATGGTGGAGGTTATAAAATAGCTTTATGAGGTGTTGGGGTTGCTTGTTTAGCCGCGGTGAAATGGAGCAAAAGAAGGCCCCATGTGCTTTTGATTTGTTGACAAGGATAAGTCAAAGTAGGTGCATAAGACTGATAATATGATTCTGAAGAGGTTACATTGGTTATTTGAATTGGTTTAGCAATTTAGAGGGTCAAAATGGTCATAGAAGTAAACTAGAGTCTATTTTAGGTTAGAGTGTTCTTCAAAGGTTTTAACAAGGTACATTGTGTTATAAATGATTAAGGATTGATGAAATAGGTTGTTAAGGTCTGGGATTAAAGTAATTAGCAAAGATTAGCAATTGGTTTGGTTAAAAACGGTATTAATATGAGAAACGGGTCACGGATACCAAATGGTACGGTTTAGGGTTTTCTTGACTTTTTTGGTTTATATTTTGTATACTTTTGATTAGGAATGATGGAATACAGATCCTAGAGCTTATATAAAGTATTATTAATGAAGTTTGGTCGTTGGTTTAAGTTAAAATGGGTTGAAATTGAGAAAACGGGTCAAAGTTACAATTAGGGCATAATTAGGGTTTTCTGGATTCGTTAAGGTTTTCTAGGCTTTGATTTCTTGTACATTGCCAAGTAAATGATAGATAATGATTTGTAAACTCATTTTATGAGTTTTATTAATGGCCTTGGTTGGTTATTTGGGAATTAGAATGGTTTAGATCGAAGTAACGGGTTAAAATGAACCATTTAGGTAAATTTAGGGTTTCTAGTAATATGTTTTACGTTACAAGTGAAGTAAAATGATGAAGTAATGATGAAATAATGTTTGAATAGGATTGATATGATTGTAAAATAAGTTATTACAACTTAATTGAGTGTTGTTTTGGGTTTACAATGGATAAAAGCCAAGAAACGGGTCATAGTGTAGTATTTAGCTTGGGTTAGGGTTTCTGAGTTTTGTATTAGGGTTGTGAGTGTAAAAATGTGTATGAAAGTTTATGAATAGATAAAATTTTAGGGTTTATTACATTGTATATTGAGTGTAGTATCTTGCACAGGAGTGGTGGTGAAGAAATTAGAGGTAAAACGGAGGTAGAACGGCTATTTTAGAGATCATGCTTAATGACTTGTACATTGAGCTTTTAGAGATTTGTACTTTGAGTTGAAGAGATTTTATATGTTAAATGAGGTATAATATTACCTGTACATATGCTTTAGTAACTTGTGCATTCACTTTAGGGGTTAACCCTTTTCATGAGGTTAGGGTTTAGGGCATCCGATAATGGTTTAAAGCCCGTTTTGATATGATGTTGCAAATGGTACCTTTTAGAAGTGATATACCTTATATCATGTGGTTTTTATAATATTGACTTGATATGTTATGATGTTTGCTTGACATATATGAAGATAGGTTTGCCAATATGTAGGTTGTAGTGTCCTGTTAACTTGTGTTATGCAGGTTATACTGCATATTGAGATATTGGCAAAGTAATGTAATGTAATAAAGCGAAAAATTTCCCTGAAAAAGGTGAGTTCATATATAACTGATAGATTGTACATCATCTAACTTAATAGATGGATATTTACATTTATGAAAATTTTGGGTTGTTATAATATTGCATACGAGACGATCAAGCTTAAATCACGTTGTTTCTAGTCTCCACCATCATTCCAAGATCACATTTTTTATTCTTGTAGATTATTCATTCATTGTACTTTTTATACTTCATTGTTGTATAAAGAGTTGATAGCATTGGGTTGGTTCTACCTTTGTTAGAACCCGGTATTTAGCTTTGTACTGAAAAAGGGTGTAAGCGACGTTGTGAGGCTTCTTCGCCGGATAAAGGAGATTGGTGATTAGTGTTTATGAACTATCGAGTAGGTGACTCGGGGAGTGGAGTAGGGCAAGGAAGGTTTCCTTGTAGCCGAACCATTATAAATACTTGTGTCATGATTCTATCTCTTCTATCTTTATGTTTACTTTACTTGGCTTTAATATTTAGTTCATAGTTCAACCAATGTCATCAACTTCTATTAGCCTTAATTATATTAAGTCAAACAAGAATGTTATCGGTCTTATAAAGTCAAACTAGGTCTTGTATTGTAATAGGCTAGTCGGGTTCAACGAACTTGGATTGTGTTAGGAATAATTGTAATACTTAGTTTCTACTAGTAGGTATGTAGTTCCTACTGGTAGAGTAGTAGTTCCTACTGGCAGGTATATAGTTCCTGCTGGTAAGGTTATTATCATAGTTAGTCCTGGTAGAGTCAAACAGCGATTAATGCTGATTGAAGATTAAATGCTGATTTAGTTTCCTAATTATTTAGTCAACCATATTAAATACATTGACTAAGTATTTAATACAATTGTTGACTGGAATTAGTTTTCTTTGTAACGTCTTATGGTCTCTATTATATAAAGAGACATAGACTCGTAGATTAGGGAGATAGAAATAACATAATCTATTTTACGTATTCATTATAGAATTCCATAGAAGGGGTCTTTTTAGTTTTTATTAGTTCATGTCTTCATATTAGTTGTGTATATACTTCCGCGGTTAGACAGTAGCTTTTAAGCAAGAGTCTCTCTTGTGGTTAGCTTGTGAGTACATAGGTTAATTCTCCAATCCCTTAATAGGCAATAAAAGATTATCTAGAGTAGGAGTCCACAGTTTGTATCAGAGATTTTTGAGAGTCTCTCATAAGAAGAATATTCCTGGATTTAAGATCCTTATAAACCTCACAACCAAACACCTTTATATACCTTTAAAATGGCAGGATCTGACAATGATAGCGATGATGCTAGTGTTCATAGTGAACCCACCATTCCTCAACAACAACGAAACATTCAACCTCAAATCATTACCACTGTCTCAAACAACAATGCAAAGTTTCCTTATTTGAAGAAGGATGAGTATGAGGTCTGGGCTATGAAGATGGAATACTGGATCACAAACAATGATATGAATATCTGGAAGGTGATTCAAAATGGCAATAGCTTGAAAAGGACTGGAAGAGATTGTGATGGAAGGGTCATTATACTTCCTCCAACGACTGCTGATGAACACATTGCTGTTCAGAGGGAATCAAAGGCAAGAACTACCTTGCTTCAGTCTATTCCTGATGATCATGTGGCTGATTTCCATTATATGGATGATGCTAGGGATATATGGAATGCAGTCAAAGCTAGGTTTGGTGGAAATGCCAAATCTAAGAAGATGAGAAAGTCTAGGCTGAAGCAAGAATTTTTAGAATTCAAAATTTGTGATACTGAGGATGAAACCCGTGTTTAGCCTTAAAATTCAAGCTTGCACTTAAGAAACCCTAGTTTCCAAATAAAAACCCAAATCTTGCTTTTCTTGATTATAACTAGCAAATAATTAATCAAGGCTTCAAAATACTTTGAGGTATCTTAGATATGATATGGGAGTGTATGAAAATAGGTTATATAAATTTTGTATGGTTGGTTTGAGATGGCTTAGTGAGCCGTGGGGTTTGGAGAGCAAAGAGAGACATGGTGTGAGTTTTTATTTAAAGAATTATAGTGTATGAGAAAACTAGGACTAGTGCATCTTATTTATACTACAAGCATGAGTTCTAAGTGTCCTAGTGAAGTTAAAGATCATTGACTAGTCCAAGGGGGGGGGAATAGTGGGTCGGCATGGTGAGGGAAATTGGGGAAAAGATTGGTCAAAATCACTATGCTTGACTAGTTAGGCCATACTTCATTAATGGTTTATGTTTCTATGTTTCCTAAAAGAGACATCATCCCATGGAATTAAGGGATGATGTTTCTAGTTTCTTTTCTTTTATAAACTTTGTATTACTTGTGTTTTTATAAAAGAAAGTGTAAGTGAAACTTTTATATAAAAAGTAAAGTGTAGTTTATTTTTATAAAAGTATACTTGTAATGTCTTTGTTATTTTGTACATATACATTTATATAGGACATGTATATGTATGCTCATATGCATAAAGTTTCATAAACTTTTATCGTTGTATAAAAACGTAGGTATTTGTTGAAGCGTAGAATTATTTGTGTGGTTCCGGGTATGCCTAAACGCATTTTATCGCGAAACGAATATAATTTACGTATCCGATAAAAATTAAATGAACAAAGTTAATAATTATTCTCAAAATAATTATATAACCCTTGCTTGATGTAAACATTTAATTGATTGATGCCCGTTTACATTGAACGCAAATTTTTAGCTTACGCGATTTAGCTTAACATTTATGATTTAAAGCAAACGCGTACAATACAAAAGGTACATTGCGGATTTATCGACGTCGTCAATGACTTGAAAACACAGGGTGTTATAAGAATGGTTATTTTAATAAAAGGCAGGTCATTTTAGGAAAAATGCTTCATCTGTTTCTAAGTTATGTTTTGTATTTGGTAGTAGTACTCATCTTATTAAGGATTGTGATTTTTATGAGAAACAAATGGCTAATAAGACTGTTGGTAATGGGGTGGGATCTGTACATAGTAGGAATAATGTTAATCATCAAAATCAGTTTGTCCCACAAGCTGTACTTCTTAGGACTGGCAAAGTAAACATTCCTCCTGCTAGACCACAACCAGTTCCTACTGGTAAGCCAAAGGTGCCTGCACCAGTTCCTACTGGTAGGCAAAATAGGCCTTTTCCAGTTCCTACTGATAGAGGATATTCTCCATCAGTAACTTCTGGTTGGTGGAAAAGTACTGCTAGACCTATGCCCCATTTAAATAGACCTACAAGTTCTTATTTTCAGACTTATACACCATATGTACCTCAAATGTATTATAATCATATGAAATATGGTGGGGTGAGATGGGCAACTGCTGTTAAGCCCTCAGCAGGTTGTTCTTGGAAAACACATAGAAAAGGTTTATACTGGGTACCCAAGAACAATAGTGGATCTCATACATCTTCATGGACAACCTTTTCAGATCCACAAGGCAGACCCAAGTCATAAATGGCTTGGGTCCCCCTTAGACACTAACTTTTCCCATGTTGTATATTGTAGGAAAATCCTTATTCAGATGCTGAAGATGAAGGGATCTTTGATAGTGGTTGTTCTAGAAGTATGACAGGTAACATGGAAAGACTGGATGACTTTCAAGAATTTCAAGGAGGAAAAGTGACTTTTGGAGGTGGTGAAGGTAGGATTACTGGAAAAGGGACAATCAGAACTCCCACACTGGATTTTGAAAATGTCTACTATGTGAAGGAACTGCAACAATTCAACTTGTTCTCCATCTCTCAGATTTGTGACAAGAAGAATAGAGTTCTCTTCACAGACACTGATTGTCTTGTGCTATCCAAGGACTTCATGCTTCCAGATGAAAGTATGGTGGTACTTAGGGTTCCAAGGAAACATAATCTTTACACCATTAACTTGAATAATCTCAGTCCCAGGGGTAATTTGGCTTGTTTAGTGGCAAAAGCCTCAGTTGATGAATCTGTGAAATGGCATAGGAGGATGGGTCATGTGAACTATAAAAACATGAACAGATTGGTAAAGGGTAACTTAGTTAGAGGACTACCCCCTAAACTTTTCAAGAATGACCATACTTGTGTTGCATGCTGTAAAGGCAAGCAACACAAAGCCTCTTATAAGGCCATTACTGATGTGAGCTCCGTTTCTAAACCTTTGCAATTACTTCATATGGATCTCTTTAGTCCTACTTCAATTAGAAGCATTGACCACAAATATTACTGCCTTATGATCACTGATGACTATAGCAGGTTTTGTTGGGTTTTCTTTTTAGAACATAAGGATGAGACCTATCCTATCCTTAAGGACTTTATTAATCTTGTTGAAAATCAGTTGAACAAAAAGGTAAAAGCTATAAGATGTGATAATGGTACAGAGTTTAAAAATGCTCATATTATTGAACTCTGTAGGTCAAAAGGGATAAAGAGAGATTATAGTAATGCCAGAACCCCACAAAAAAATAGGGTTGCTGAGAGGAAAAATAAAACCCTCATAGAGGCAGCTAGAACTATGTTGGCTGACTCTAAATTACCTATAATGTTTTAGACTGAAGCAGTAAGAACTGCTTGTTATGTCTTGAATAGAGTGTTGGTAACTAGTCCTCATAATAAGACACCCTATGCCTTATTGACTGGGAACATTCCTTCAGTCAGTCATTTTAAACCCTTTGGGTGTCATGTGACCATTCTAAACACAAGTGATCATTTGGGTAAGTTTGATGGCAAGGCTGATGAAGGCTACATTGTTGGATACTCTGCAAGTAATAAAGCCTACAGGGTGTACAATGTGCCTAATAAAAGGGTAGAAGAGACTATGAATCTGAGGTATCTTGAGGAAAAACCTAATGTACAGGGTCTTGGTCATGAATGGTATTTTGACCTCGATTATTTGACTGATACTTTAGGCTATAACCGTGTTAAAGCTAATCAATTTGCAGGAATACAAGAAGCTTTAGCTAACCCTGCAGGTACACAAGATGCTGATTTAGACTTAGAATGTGATGAACATGTCATCATTGTCCCTTCTTTTCCATCACATAGCATTCGAGAAGCTGAGCCTAAAGATACTTCTAGTGTTGAAGGTGATGATTCTCCTCATGATTCTGCTGAAGAACTTTTTCAACAAGAGCTTGCAAGGCTGAAAGGTCAGGTACAAAGAGCCACCTCTAATGCAAGTACAAAAACAGCTCCTCCTGGTAGCATACCAGTTTCTACTGGTAGCATCCAAATTCCTTCTGGTGATACAACGATTTCTCCTGGTGGTGTTCCAGTTCCTACTGGCAGTTCAACTGACTCATTCTTTGATGATGAGCCTACAACAAGATTTCCTAGTCCATCAGACCTTGGAAATAATGAACCCTCACCTAGTATTTTCTCTTCTTCGTCTTATGATGATAAGTTTGGTGCTTATCTAAACAATTTAGCATCAGTTGTGGAAGTCAGTCTTGTGGCAACTAAACGAATCAATACAATTCATCCTCAATTTCTGATTATTGGGGATCATACTTCAGTTGTGCAAACGAGAAGCACGGTCAATAAGACTACTACTGGTGAATCTGCTTTTATTAGTTATATTCATGACTAGCAGAGAGACAATCATACAGACTTTTAACATTGTCTGTTTGCTTGTTTTCTTTCTTAAGTTGAACCAAGAAGTGTAGCTCAAGCCCTTGAAGATCCAAGCTGGGTTGATGCTATGCAGGAAGAAATGCAACAGTTCAAGTTTCAAAATGTATGGGTTCTTGTTGATTTTCCTGAAGGTAAATATACTATTGGGACTAAGTGGATACTCAAAAACAAGAGAGATGCCAAGGGGATTGTTGTCAGGAACAAGGCTAGGCTTATAGCTCAAGGACACAGACAGGAGGAGGGCATTGATTATGATGAAGTCTTTGCTCCAGTTGCACGAATAAAGGCAATCAGATTGTTTTTAGCATTTGCCTCTTACCTGGGATTTATGGTTTATCAGATGGATGTAAAGAGTGCGTTTCTTTATAGAAGAATTGATGAGGAAGTATATGTTACCCAACCTAAGGGATTTGTGGATCCTCAACATCCCAAGAAGGTCTACAAGGTAGTCAAAGCTCTATATGGACTTCATCAAGCGCCAAGAGCTTGGTATGCAACCCTTTCTACCTTTTTGCTAAAACATGGTTACAGAAGGGGCACCATTGACAAGACTCTTTTTCTTAAGAAGCACAAAAGAGATATCATCCTGGTACAAGTTTATGTGGATGATATCATTTTTGGATCTACAAAAAAGGCCTGGTGTGATGAATTTGAGGCCTTAATGAAGGGAGAATTTGAAATGAGTGCTATGAGAGAACTTACTTTCTTCCTAGGATTACAAGTTCAGCAAAGATCTGATGGAATTTTTATCAGCCAAAACAAGTATGTGAAAGATATACTGCAGAAGTTTGATTTGGAGAATATCAGGACTGTCACTACACCCTATGAAGCTCAAAATCCTAAGTCTAAGAATGAACCTGATAGTTCTATAAATGTACACTTGTACAGATCCATAATAGGTTCCCTAATGTACTTGACAGCTTCAAGGCCTGATATAATGTTTGCAGTCAGTGCTTGTTTAAGGAATCAAGTCACTCCTACTACTTCCAATTTGGAAGCAGTGAAGAAGATTTTCAAGTATCTTAAAGGCCAACCTAAGTTGGGGTTATGGTACCCTAGAGAGTCACCTTTTGTGCTTGAAGCTTATAGTGACAGTGATTATGTTGGGGCAAACAAGGATAGGAAATCCACAACTGGTGGATGTCAGTTTCTGGGTAGGAGGTTAATCTCATGGCAATGCAAGAAGCAAACAATTGTGGCTACCTCTTCCACTAAAGCTGAGTATGTTGCTGCTGCTAACTGCTGTGGTCAGGTACTCTGGATACAAAATCAGTTATTAGATTATGGGTATAACTTTATGAATACCAAAATCTTTATTGATAACCAAAGTACCATTTGCATAGTTAAAAACTCAGTTTTTCACCAACGGACTAAGCACATAGAAATTAGGCACCATTTCATACGAGATGCTAATGAAAAGAAACTTATACAAGTGCTTAAAATACATACTGATGATAATGTGGCTGATTTGTTAACCAAGGCATTTGATGGACCTAGGTTTAATCATCTTGTGGTTAACATTGGGATGCTCAATCCATAGATACTATGATTGAGGGGAGGATTTGAGTCCAAGGGGAGGACTGTTGTTGTACAGTTTTCTAGAAAGTTGGTTTTTCAAATTTTGTTTTTACCACTTAGTTTTTCTTGCTACAATATGTTTCTTCTTGTAGTTGTATTTTTCTCCTGGCACTTTTTCTACTGGTAGTTTTAGTTCCTCGTATTTGTCAGTAATTAGTTCTTTCTGATAGTTAATTTTCCTTTACTTTTTATTGTATATGTTTTGTGTGTATTGGCCTCACCTTTTGCAGACTAATGATTCAAGAGGGTGGATTAGTGATTTTCTAGTGTTCAACATGGTCCAAGTTGCCTTATTTTGTTGATAAAGAGTTCATACTAGGAGTTCATGTGTTCCCTCTAGTTGAGACCTTCCTTCTGGTAGTGTTAATTTTTCTACTGGTTGAGACCTTCCTATTGGTAGTTTCATTTTTCCTACTGGTTGAGAACTTCCTACTGGTAATGTTAATTTTCCTACTGGTTGACTTTTCTTTGTGCTGGTTATGTTCGTTCGTGCTGGTAGATTACTTAAATGGATAATTACTGTTTTCTCAAATTTTAACATTCACTTTTCATTAAAACCCTAATTTCCAAACGGCCCAATACACACTGAGATCATTTCTCAATATAAATTTAATTCCCACTATCTACCAGTATTAACTCTCATTGCGATCAACAACCAGCACAAAATCTCAACCTTCTCTCCACATCATCAATGGCCGCACCAAAATACAGGGATGAACACAACAAATGGGTTATTTGCAAAAACCCAAAGGCAGTAATGATTATCATTAAATTCTTGACTTTTTGGGGGCCTCTCACATAAGGTATGCTCTCACCAATAACCCCATCATCTTTGACTCATTAGTCAAACAATTTTGGTCAACAGCTACACTTAGGTCTCTGGAGTTAGGTCCTCCAGCTATCTTAGCTACCATTGATGCGACTTCCTACACCATCACTGAGGAATCAATAAGAAGTCAACTTCAATTAGTTGATGATGGCGGTATTGATGATTTACCCATTGCGTACATCTATTCTGGCATGGATAATCTTTGATATGTAACTGAAGGCAAGTTAACCTTTTTCAAGAATAAGTTTTCACCTTAATGGAGGTTTTTAGTCCACACCATTCTTCATTGTCTCAGTACCAAGTCTGGTAGTTGGGATCAATTTGGTAGCTTAATTGTTGTTGCTCTTATTTGTCTTTCTGATGGGAGAAGATTTAACTGGTCTAGCTACATTTTTAAGGGAGTGGTTAGTAACATAGGTAATGCTAAAAAGTTCTTAATGTATCCTCGATTTCTTCAAACCATTTTGGGTATAGAAACCAGCATTACCAGAAAGTACCATGTGTTTAAGCTGTCTAGCAAACTTTTTGCTAATATGAAGCTCAACTTTGTGGGACAACCTATGCCACTTTTGGATGCTATGCTTTCCCAAGCTCAAGCAGCTGCAGGAGCAGGGGCAGATGTATAAGCTGTCCCACCACCTATTCCTGAAACTATTCTTGAGACTAGGCATGGATCTGACCATTCTCAAGACTATTTGTCTACACCCCCAAGACAACAAGCTACTCCCTTTGTTGCTCCTGTCTTTGAGCATGGTCAAAGGACTGACCCAAATATAGCTTCTTCTACATGATTTAATGAGACTGAAGATGTCTCTTTAGGAGGCTTTGTTCATGTATCTCCACCAAGGTTCACTCAAGCTTCCTCTACAGGTCATGCTTCAGGAGGTGCAGAGGACCATTTTACACTATCTGTTTTATCCTCTGCAGTTTCTACTCTTGTGAAGAAGGTACATTCTCTGCAAACTGAGCTCCAAGCACACAAGAATCTATTTAAGGAGGTGGTACCAAAATTGGTTAAGAAAGTCAAAGCATTAGAGGTCAAACTTAAGACCAAGACAAGGAAGGTGGTGTTGAGTGATTCAGACCAAGACAAAAGAGGAGAGCAAGCTATCAATTTGGATGCTCTAATTGCATTGGCTAATGCAGCTGTGACTATTGATTCTACTAAATCTCCTGGTGGTGCTTCTAGTACTTTTGCTGCGTGTTCCTATGATCTTACTAGTGATGTTCCTAATACTGTTGTTCCTACTGATGTTCCGTCTAGTGTTGATCCTACTGGTCCTTCAACCATTTCTCCTAGTAGCACAATTGTTCCTACTAGTAGTTCTATTCCTGCTACTGAATTAATTCCTGCTAGGAGTGGTACTACACCTGCTACTCCTTTATCACCTGTCCGAGATGCTAAAAAAGGAAAAGGTGTTAATGTTGAAGAACCTACTCCAACTCAAGATAAGACTTTCAAGCAATTGGAAGAAGAGAGACTAGGTTGGGAGGCTGTTCAGAGATTACAAGCTCAAGAACTAGCAGATTTAGAAAAGCAAAGAGCTGAATCTCTTATGAAGGATGCTAACTTAGCTAGGCAGATGGCTCAAGACTTTGAGATGACTGATGACCAAAGAAAGAGACAGCAAGAGGTTCTCGCATCTGGTGCGAACTACTCAGATGCTGCTTGGGGCATAATTTTGGCTCGTCTTCAAGCAAATCCAGACTTATCTTCCATAATTTTCAGGGTGGATTTTACTGATGATGATTTTACAGCCAAGATGGTTGATTTGGTCACCTCTCGAAGAAAAGAACTTGCTGAGCAACGGGCTCAAGAACGGAGGGATAGGCCTATGACACCAGCTCAGCTCAGGCAATATATGAGAACTTATGTGAAGAATCAAGGCCCTGCTGTATACTCTACTGGTTGGACTATGGCTCAAGTTCAAAAACTCTCTCCTGAACAGCTTCGAGAAGAGTTTGATAAGATTCAAAGAGCTGTTGCATTCACAATGGGTCTGAAAAGAGATGGTAGTCCAATGCCTAATGCCTTTTCAAAGAAACTCAAGACTGGTGATGTTGATGTCGACGTTGAAGCTCCTTCCCACGGTGTTTCACAGGAAGTAGAAGTTGAAGCTCCTTCTCAAGATGTTTCACGAGAGAAAGTTGATGCTCCTTCTCATTCTCAGAATATTCCAGAAGCTCAAGTTGAAGTTCCTTCTCAGGAAGCTACAGTAGAGGATGTTGAAGTTCCTTCTAACATTGCTTCTAAAGCACAACAAACTGCCTCCTCACTCAAGAAGGTTGGTACCAAGAAGAAGCGATTAGGCAGAAAAGGTGTTCATACTTCTCAATCTACCATTCCAATTGAAGAAGGAGATCCTGACGCTGAACACAAATTGTGCATTAAGTATGCTTCTGATGAGGATTCTGCTTCTGATTGTGATACACCTGTTCATTTATATGTTGTTGTTGACTGGGAGTTATTGCCTACGGGGTTAGGATCGATCAATGCCATCTACAGACTAGACAACTCTCGCAAGTACTTCACAAGCCTTAGGGAAATCCTTCACTTGGTTACTAGAACAGACCTGATGACGATTTATGGCCGTGTGATGACATTTTATCAAGATAAGAAAGCTGAGGGAGTTGGTCTTGCTCTTTGGGGAGATTTTAAGATTTTGATGGATTCACCTGAAGTGAATGATGGTAGTGATTTTTGGAAAAACCAACACACCTGGAGTATTCAAAACTGGAAGCTATATTCTTTTTCTGGTGTTTATGTGTTGAAGATAGTTAGTGGACTGGTTATACATATGTTTGTGGACAAGAAGTATCCTCTCACTATCAACCTTATAGAAAAGATGCTCGATCATCAGCTGGAGATTTGTCACGAAACGGTAGGTAATGAACTTACCACTGCGGTTCAGTTGATTGCCTTTCTCAAGAAACAAATTTCTGATTCCAAGCATCCTAAGGTTCATATATGGTACAGTTAAGTTTCTTATATATCATAAATCTTTTTGCTATTTAAAATATATTTTTTATATATAAAGTTTTTATGTAGAACCTCTATACTTATTAGCTTTTGCACAATGTGACATACACATTTTTGAGTGTGCACCAAGTTTTGGATATGGAAACAGTTTTTGACATACTGCATTTTGAACAAAAAGAGAATTTTTCAGGGCTTGGGTGTTGGTTAACCACCACACGACAAATGGTGTTCAACTCACCATATCTCACAGACAAGAAAGAGTTGATTCACCATGAGGGTACGGCTCTGGTGTGATTCTCAAATCCGTTGATAGCTTTAATAGTTTGCTCAAAACTATAGGGTATTTAACTCACCCATGCTTCTTTTGCTGAGAGTTGAAATGGTCATCAATCCACCATGGATAATGCCCTTATTGGGAACCAAAGGATTGGCTAGTCCAAATGCAAACGGCTTTTGGTAAAGACTTAACAAATTCGTTGATAGCTGACAATTTGCTAAAAATTGTAGGGTAATCAACTCACCTTGTTATCACAACAAAGGGTTGGCTAGTCCTGAGAAAACGGCTACATGTAAAGACATATAAAATCCGTTTATGGCTGTGATGATTTGCCAAAAATCATTAGGGTATTCCAATTCACCATTGATTCATGTTCTAAGAGTTGGACTGATTCCTAATTCACCAGGGTGATTTCATGATTCCACCAAAGAATTAGCTAGCCCAATAGTGAGTAACTACTTAGTAAAGGCTTATCAAATCTACTCATGTAGCTGAGGTGGTTCCAAAGTCTATTGCTGGTTCAAGTTTTCCTGCTGCTTCTTCACTGTTGCTGCCTTTTGCTGTTCAAGTTCAACAAGACTTTTGATGTTCGTTTCCAAGGCTATGAAGACCAATCTGCTTGGCACAAGATCTGCTCAATGTTCAATACTCATCATCATTAGTCTCTTGAAGGTGTTTGTATGAAGAAATACAGATATGTGCAGAAGTTTCATGTGTTCAAGTCAAGACTCAAGCAGATTGAATGTTGCTGTAAAGTTCATATTTCAATCCTCAAGATTCAAGTTTGAAGATCTATCTAGAAACTGGAAATTAAAATAGTCAAATTCCAGTTTAGGGGAGGATTGTTAGGAATATTTGTAATACTTAGTTTCTACTGGTAGGTATGTAGTTCTTGCTGGTAAGGTTATTATCATAGTTAGTACTGGTAGGCTAAGTTTAGTTCCTACTGGTAGAATACTTAGTCCTGGTAGAGTCAAATAGTTATTCCAGGATAAGATTTTAGTTAGTTAGAGATGAGGATATACATGAGCTAAATAAGGAAGATATTCATGCATATCAATCTCACGCGTTTTGAGTGAATGCTGATTAGGGTTTCTCTCCTATAAAGAGAACCTACGGCTTAGGGAAATGTACACATCCAGAAAACACATTTCTCCTTGTTAATTAATAGAAGTCTATAGATGGATCTTTTAGTTTTTGTTAATCCTGTTCTTCTTATTAGTTGTGTCTATATTCCGCATAGACATTAGCTTTTCAAAGCAGGAGTCTCTCTTGTGATTAGCTTGTGATTACATAGGTTAATCACCATCCTTAATAGGCAGTAAAGATCTATCTAGAGTGGGATCCAACACTAAAAGAAACAAAAAAAAAAAGCTTGCCGAACGTATATATGAAAGTTCACCTTTATTGAAAGATAGTTAAATGTTTGTTGTAATCGTATAATTGATTTCGTCTAACAATTAATGGTTTTTGAGATGTTATCTTATAAAAATAAAAGTGAAACTGAGTTTTAATTTAAAAAAAGGCAGTGGGAATTGGGAAGGTTGAAAGTAAATGTTTTAAATGAGTTGTTAGAAATTGGTCGTTCAAACCCGATGTTTATTTATGCATTTACTATAATTTTTACAAACACATTTATGATTTTTTTCCTTATCTCTCTATAAGTATCTATAGCGCATTTATAATTTTTACACTAATGCAAATTTAATTATAGTACTAAAATGGATGTTATAAAGTTACAATGATAAGAATTTGTAGATGCACATTTTATCA
>BQNB010098298.1:0-21933 GCA_026074375.1 Tanacetum coccineum
ACATACAAGTCAAGCTAAATGAACAAGCTCAAGCCTAAAGTCAATAATCACTACACCATATTCACAAGAAACGGAAAAGATAAATAAAGCCTGCGAGCACAAGAATGAAGAACTTCATAGTACGCTAGGTTTAAGTTTTTGAAAAATGGAGTGACCTCTCTTAGAGGGAGATTGTTAGGAACACGAAAGTGTCGGTCACTTCCATAGATAACTGTAGTTAGCTCGTTAAGTTAATATTTGGAAACTTACTTAGGAAGTTAGCTAAAGCCTATGGACAAAACCATGAAGGCCCAAGCCCATGTCCAAATAGTAGGTATTTATACCCTTTCCATGCCATGGAAAGGGTGGTTGGTTGTTCATTTGTTTCACACAAATTAATGCATTTTCTCTTCATGTTTACTTTCTCGCTCTAAAGTGTTCATCCAACCATTCTCTCACTACAATCACCTCTCTTTCCCTCATCTAGTATGTTATTTGATATTCTTCAATTGGTATCAACAACCATGTACTGATTTGTTTAGTTTTTGTGTTTGTTTTTGGTTCATTTTTTTTAAAACCGTACGTCATTTTGCTTGTTTTTATTTTGTTTTTCAAAGCTTTTGTGTACACTAAAAGATCATTTACCTTGGTAAATCTGATCTAGTATCTTTAGGATATAGGCGTACAAGCTTTAGATTCAAGAAAAACATCATTTTTGTTCATATTTGGTGTTCGAATAGTCTTACAAAGTACAAATCTTGATTTCAATTTTTTTGTCTTAAAACACATAAAGTTTGCATTTTTAAGGTACCTATAGGCTTAGTAATACTAGTTGTACAAGAAATTTTGGGAAAAAACGATCAAAAGTGAGTCTTTTTGTGATTTGAAAATTTTGAGTTTCGTCATAGTGGAAGGCGGTTTAACAATCGTGCAGGTTTAACAAGGCGGTTTAACAAGTCCAGTGCAAGGCGGTTTAACAGTTCTAGTACAAGGCGGTTTAACAAGTTTCTAGTACAAGGCGGTTTAACAGTTCTAGTACAAGGCGGTTTAACAAGTTTCTAGTACAAGGCGGTTTAACAAGTTTCTAGTACAAGGCGGTTTAACAAGTTTCTAGTACAAGGCGGTTTAACAGTTCTAGTACAAGGCGGTTTAACAAGTTTCTAGTACAAGACGGTTTAACAAGTTTCTAGTACAAGGCGGTTTAACAGTTCTAGTACAAGGCGGTTTAGCAGTTTTTTCTATAGAAGGCGGTTTAACATTTTTCAATAGAAGGCGGTTTATCAGTCTCTCTATAAAAGGCGGTTTAACAGTTTTGTGTGGAAAGCGATTTAACAACTTTCACAAAGAAACTCATTTTTGCTAAAGTAAATTATACTGTTTATCTCTTTAATTTGTAAAATCCCGTAAAACATTCAATTGTCTTCTCGGTTTTATCAAGAGTTGTAAAATCCCGTGTAGTTTCAACACTTACAATACTCAAAAGTCAACTCACTCAAAACACAACTTCTTTCAATCACCGTTCGATCAAACAGTAATCTTTTAACATACAAATTTCTCAATGACGACTCTTGCTGACAAAGCGATTCTTTCGGGTGCTAACAATCATCCACCTATGTTGGAAAAAGATATGTACGATTTGTGGAAAAGTAGAATGGAGCTATACATGATGAATAGACAACATGGACAAATGATTCTTGAATCCGTTGAAAATGGTCCACTCATCTGGCCTACAATTGAGGAAAAATGGAGTGACAAGGCCAAAGAAATATTCTGAGTTATCTCCTACGGAAGCAATTCAAGCCGATTGTGATGTCAAGGCAACAAATATCATTCTCCAAGGATTACCACCAGAAGTCTATGCATTGGTTAGCAATGCTAAAGTCACATAGTTACTTTTTTTTTAGGAAAGAATTTAAATTTCTAATGAAGGAACTTCATTGACGAATCAGGAAAGGGACGTGTTGCTGTATGATGTATTCGATAAGTTTGCTTATAAGATAAGGGAATCACTTCGTGACCTTCTACTTGTGATTTTTCTACTGCTAATCAATGACATGAACATCTTACAACATGAAACTGGAACAATTTCAATGTACACAAAGTTTTTGAATACCCTTCCTCCTGAATGGAGCAAATTTATGACAGATGTCAAACTGGTTGTTAAGGACTTAAACCAAAATCCAACATCGATCAAGCTTTCATGCTTATTTGGGACAACATGATTTATGCTAATGAGGTTCGTTTAATGCTTGAACATAATTTCGACCCGCTTGCTTTGGTTAAAATCATCGATGACCAGTCTCATTATCAAACTCATCAAAAATTCACACAAAAAGACTCTATTTCAACCACAAGTTTTTCATTTCAATCTCCACAGCTTGGTTTTCACCTTATCAGTCTCAACAATACTCAACCCATCAATCATCAACACCTCTTTCAATCACTTATGCATCCAATGATTATCACTCATCAATTCACCATAACATTTATTCTCCATCATCATCATCTATACCTCAATTAGAATATCCTCCCTCAGTTGATCAACAATCTGAATTTTCCCAACAAGAATCAGGTTTAATTGTTCCAGTGTTCCAGTAATAAGGTAATGATCCCAATGTATGCATCAATTCACTGATGTCATTTTTTACTGCTGTCGTCACTCCTGTTATCCCACTGCCTAATAACCAGCCGAGTAAAACTCGTCAAACCCTAGACAACAAGCTTACCATTAATAATGATGAGTAAAATTACAACCATTAAGGGAGATAAACTTCTTTTTTTTTCTTTTATGTAGCTGCGGGTTACTTATGGACTTATACTCGAAGAGTTAAGTGGTAACAATTCTGGAAACAAAGACCAGTTATCTGCTACAACGCATAGGGAAGGCCCATGGTCTAAACAGTGCACTCCAAACAGAGGAAAAGGGATGATTCGTGGTTTAAGGATAAAGTGTTGTTGGTTCAAGCTCAAGTTAGTGTTCCAATTTTTTCAGAGGGGTACTCACTTTTTGGCAGATTAGGAATTCTCCAAAAGGTCAAGCCACACAGACTGTCATAACTCACAATGCTGCTTATCAAGCTGATGATTTAGATGCATATGACTCTGATTGTGATGAACTTAACACTGCCAAAGTTGCTCTCATGGTGAATTTATCTCACTATGGTTCAGACGCTCTTTCTGAGGTTTCACTATCATTGATATGTGAATAATGATATGACTAATCTAGCTGTGCAGCCTTATGCCGTCTTCTAACAGTCATAATGTGTGAACCATTCTGAGACTAAAATATAACCAGTGATAGCAAATATCCATTCTTATCTCAAGTATTGATTGAATCACAACAGGTAGCTGTTCAAAATTCTAACTCTTCTGCACAACAAGATGATTTGATATTATCTGTGATTGAACAACTAAAAACCCAAGTAGTTCATTGTACCAAGACGAATCTGGAAAATAAAAGTGTCAATGATACTTTAACTGCTGAGCTTGAAAGATATAAGGAACAAGTCAAAGTGTTGAAAGAAGGACAAAACGTTGATTTAAAGAGTCAAGATAACGTTTCAGATTCATGTGCACAGTCTGTAGAGATTGATCATCTTAAACGAACTCTTTTAGAACATTTAAAAGAAAAGGAATCTTTATTGCAAACGGTTACACTTCTCAAAAATGATTTTAAGAAAGAAGAATCTAGAAACCTTGATAGGGAAATAGCCTTAGAAAAGCAGATCAAACACCTAGATAATATCGTTTTTAAAAGAGATCAATCTGCACAAACTGTTCACATGTTGACGAAACCTCAATTTTTCTATGATAATACCACTAAACAAGCTCTAGGTTTTCAAAATCCTTTCTATCAAGATAAGCAAGCAGTTGGAACCTTAGCTAGATGTGGTGATATAATTCAGAAAACCAATCCTATTATGATCCCTGACTTAGAAGAGACCTTAACACTTGCTGAAGAGAGTCGTTTAAAAATGCTTTTAAAACATAAGGATAAGATGATGCAAGAAAAGATAAAACAAATTGATACCACACCAATCGATTATGCTGCTCTTAATAAACTTTATAAAGATTTTGAAACACGGTTTGTTCCACAAACTGAATTATCTGCTGAACAAGCCTTTTGGTCGCATAACTCTGTGAGTTCCTCAGAACCCAATCTTTCTGATAGACCCACCAATGTGAGGTTCTAAGACTTCCTAAAGTCAGCATGGTTAATACGAGTTTGAAGAAACTTAAATACCCATCTTGTAACATTGTAGTGTAGTCAAAGAAAGAACACGCCACAGCTATCACTGAGGGTTCATGGGGTTTCGATCATACAAAATGCTTGTTTTGGGATGAAATCAATTCCATTTGTAAAAGCTTCTGTAGACTTATTTGTACATTCAACCAACAATTAGTTGATTGAACTTGCCGAGTCCAAATTCTTCTATCAATAGATCTGGTTGTGGAAAAACTTCGTGTAGTAGGTCAAATACATTTGAAGTTTAATATTGAATCAAGCTTTGAACGAAAACGAACGACTTTGGATCAAGTGATGAGCAAAGATATTATGAAACTTGATTGTAAATTCATCCTATGGATTTTGCCTATGTGAATGTAATGAATGTGAAAGTGTCTCAACTTGAGACATGAGCTTAAAATGGATTTTGTTGAAATAGTGATTTATGATTAAAAATGTTCAAAGGTTTACACTCTTGAAAAAACATTGCACTTTTGTTAGAGTTGATATTAACTTAAATAGGAAAGTTTTCTAAGGGACAAATTCTATTTAAATCAAAGTGCTTTAAGTTGATCAATTGTTGAATTAAATGAATTGAAAGCTTAAGTACCATTGAGTAATAATGGTCATAAAGGAAGTTGAAAGAGAGAATTAAATCTCTCAGTGGATTTCTGGATAAGGATAAGATCAAACAGGACGTATAAAAGGGGTGATTGAAACCATTAAATCATCTGAATTGGTTCATGGGTGAAAAGCTTATTGCTGAGAATGAGAATTGAATTAGAAACCTATAAGCAAACTTTATGACTCGATTAAACCAGGACGTGTTCGATTTAAAAGATCAATGTGCTGAATTAACTAATTAAGTCAATCTAGTCTGTGGAAATTTCTTATTTAATGCTTGTTTCTGGAAAATGTTTTGGTAATTACAAATCTCCAGGATGTATTGAGGAAACTCAAAAGGAAAAGAGTTAGCTAATATCGAAGTTACACATCATCCTATGATCCTGATATGTATTATGGAATCCAATAACCCCTAATTTGTTGACAAAAGGTTAGCTCCGCACTCTGCCTATATTAAGCACACTCAGGAAGAAGCTACAGTTCTTAGGAGATCTAGTCGATTATATTAAAAGTATACTTTCCCTAGATCCAACCTTAGATCTGCCTGTAAGTTCTAACTAATTTAGGAGTTGCTTCAAAATCAGTATAACTGCCCTAGTTTCAACAATTACCCGGTAGAATAATTAGTGGCTGTTGACCCCAATAAATAAAGTAAAAAGAGTTAGATTCACTAAGACCGTCTCTTCCTAAGAAACACAATACAATAAGGCCTCTCATCAAAACCTAGCTTCTAACAAACCTATGTTGTCTTCTACAGGAGTAAAACCATCTACTAGTGCTAGCGGATCACAGCCTTCAGGCAATACAAAGAAAGATAAGATTCTGCAAACACAAAGTAGTACTCAGAAGAATAAAGTAGAAGCCCACCCTAGGAAAGTTAAATATAGTTTGAAAAATAAAGATCATGTTGTTGCATCTAAAGGAACTGTCATGATGTAGCATTCCAAACTTAATGCTAATTCTGAACTTAAATGTGTTAATGTATGGTTGCATGCTTGCTGATATTGAATGATTTATTTGTTCTTGATTATAATCAATAATGTGAATGCTCGTACAAATCTAAATCTGCTAAAGAAACAAACAAAGAGAACAATTGGGAAAACCAACAGGAAAGATGTTTACAACAACTATTGGATAGATTTGGAGAAACCTACTGGTTGGAACTTCACTATCGTAGGAATTGTGTGCCCTTTAAAATAGGATTATCCCTTACTACTGAAAGCGCCCCTTAGGAAACAGTTGTTCTAGTAATGATAACATCTAAACCTGCTGTAAACTTTGGACTATTCACGAAAACCTTGGAAACTCTAAAACTAATTGTTCTGTTTGCCAAATCTAAGGTTCTTCATCTGTATCTGCTAAACAAAAAGGACCCGTAAATTTTGGGGATCCAATAATTTCCGATGTTCCATCTTCCTCTCTTATGTATGTAGGTGTCCAAAATTGTCACTGTATTTGGAGACTCTGGCTGCTCCAAGCATATGACCGGAGATCGCTCTCTGTTAACAATTTCGTCAACAAATTTGTTGGGTACAGTCAATTCACTGAAATGATTGTGGCAACAGATTTGGGATTATGTTGGTTATAAGATTGGGGAATGTTACGATATCAAGGGTTTACTACGTGGAAGGGCTTAGACACAACTTATTCTCTATTGGGCAGTTTTTTGATTCAAACCTTGTGGTGGCCTTTACGTCAACAACCAAAAACCTGCTTCATTCGTAATTTTTGAAGGTGTTGATTTATTGACTGGATCTCGAGGAAACTATTATATACTCTGTCTCTTGGAGACATGATGATGTCCTCTCCCAGTATGTCTCTTGTCAAAGGCCTCAAAAACTAAGTCCTGGCTATGGCAATCGACATTTGTCTCATCTTAAACTTTGGTGTAATTAACCATTTAGCTAGACATGGTCTTGTTCAAGGTCTCCTGAAGCTTAAATTTGAAATGGCCATCTGTGTTCTGCATGCGTAATGGGTAAGATCAAGAAGAAACCCCACAAACCTAAATCTAAAGACACCAATCAAGAAAAACTCTATATGTTACTTGGATCTTTGTGGACCCAATAACATGTCGTAGTAAGTGTTAATGGAAAGAAGTTACCATCCTCATCAATGTTGATGATTACTCAAGATTCACATGGGTAAGTTTTAAGGTCAAAAGATGAAGCTCCGATTTTCAAATCAGTTTTCTTAAGATGATCCACGGCGGTGAAAGTAACTGTTCGACGCTTCAGAACATGATAATGAAACTGATTTGTTAAATCAACGTTGGCATGTGAATATTATGAGAAGGTTGAGTATCTCTAAGAAACATATGTAGCTCATTCTCCAAACAAAATGGTGTTGTTGAAAGTTGGAATCGTACGCTAATTGAAGCTGCTTCCCAATGTTGATTTATGTATAAGCTCTGTTATTTCTATAGGCTGAAGCATGGCTAACGCCATGTTACACCCAAAATCGTTCATCTTACGCCTTCGTCACGGAAAACACCATATGAGATTTTACATGATAACTTCACCGACTTATCTTTCTTCCCTATGTACTTTGGTACTATGCTATCCAACTAATGATAATTTAGAATTTTGGCATGTTACAACCCAAAGGCTTAATATTGGTATTTTCATGTGGTTATGCTCCCAAGAAGAAAGCATTTCAAATTTACACCCGACGTACCAAACGATATCATTGATACAGTCATGTAGATTTGATGAGTGTACTTTGATTAGATTTTGAACACAGCAATTCAGGACCCGCACTTCATGAAATGACTCCTGCATCATATAGTTCATGTCTCTTGCCAATCCCTCATCCTTCATAACCACCGTTTGTACCAACCTTCATGAAAATGATGGGATATGTTGTTTCAAACCGTTGTTTGTACGGAATTACTCAATACTTTTCTTAGTATGTTTTTCATCACAGCCCCTGAAGTCGTTGACTCTAATTTAATGAAGTAGCAGCTTCCAGAACCCGCTGTATTCAACCGGTTTACCCTTCCTCAACTTACAGTTGACCAAGATGCTCCCCTTCACCATGTAAACTCTTAAACAACACCGATACCCACCTCCCGTCATCCTAACGGTGTGAAGAAGACAATCGATGATATGAAGTTGCATTATATGGGTAATGGATTCTGTCTTTGGTTTTCTAATATCCCAGAAGTTCCTTCTGATTCAAATCTTCAGCGTCGGATTAAATTAATACAAATTGCTCTTGTTTCACATAAATTTTGAACATAATAACAAATGGACTAAGGATCATCCAATGAAAATATAATCTGATGAACTCGCTAGACCAGTTTCCATAAGGCTGCAAGTACTATTGCAAGTCTTTTCTGTTACTACGATTCTTTCCTCACGGCTGTTGAACCCAAGAGTATAAAGATGCTTTGATCAAGCTTGCTGGATCGAAGCAAATGCAGAAGAATCTCAATTGAGTTCGAACGTCTTGAAGTTTGAGTAGCTCGTACTCGACTCAGATAAAGTTATGGTTATACTTTGAAGTGGTATACAAGTAAACTAGGGACGAAAACTGGAGGTATATAAAGAACAAAGATCGAGTAGTGGCTCGTGTTACCGTCAAGAGGAGGGAATTCAATTTTGAAGAGTCTTTTGCTTCGGTTGCAAGATTAGAGGCTATAAGGATTTTTCTCGCATTTGTTGCTCTTATGAAGTTGGTCGTTCCTTAAATGGATGTGAAGACTGCATTTCAGATGGTAATCGCAGAGAGAGAAGAAGAAAGAAAGAAAAGGGCTGGGGGGGGGGGGGGTGGGGTTCCTTCACATTGGTGGGGGGGGGGGGGGGTTCTTTCTTTTTTCTATTTTTTTTTTTTTTTCCTTTTTTTTTTTTTTTTTTTGTTAGCCAGCGGTATCGGGTTTGTGATATAGATAAACCAAATAAGTATACAAGCTTTAGAAAGCTCTTTATGGGTTGAAACTGCTCCACTGCGCGTGGTATGACATGTTTTTTCATTTTGATATCCCAAGACTTCTCCAAAGGTTCAGTGGATCCCATATTGTTCATACGCAGAGACGGCAAGGAACTAATTCTGGTACAAATATATGTCGATGATATAATCTTTGCTGCATCTACACCTGAACTTTTTGACCTATTTTCTAAAATCATGTGTTTAAAATTAAGATTGTTCAATGATGGTACAAAATCTCATTTTTCTTAAGACTAAAGATTTCTCAAAGTCCCAGAGGCAAGCTTACTTAACAGTCATAATATGCCCGTGAATCCTTTAAAAGAAATACAGTTTTGACTCTTGTGACCCAATGGATACTCCCATGGTGGAGAAATCCAAACTAGATGAGGATAAAGAAGGGAAAGCTGTTGATCCGTCACATTATCGTGGTATGATAGGCACCCTCCTTTATCTCATAGCCAGTAGACCTGACCTACAATTTGCTATATGCATGTGTGCCCGGTATCAGGCTCGGCCTATCAAAAAGCACTTAAATGCAGTAAAATGATCTTTTGATATCTAAAAGGAACCGTTAATCGGGGACTATGGTATACGATGGATTTTCTTCGATTGCTCTAACCAGATCTGTAGATGCGGATCATGCTGGTTGTCAAGATACACGCCGTAGCACATCTGGTAGTATGCATTTTTGGGGACATAGACTAATAAGTTGGTCATCAAAAAGGTAAAAAAGCGCTGCGATATCCAGTATGGAAGCTGAATATATTGCTTTGTCCAGCTGTTGTGCTCAAATACTTTGGATGAGATCACAGCTTACCAACTATGGCTTTGGTTTCAACAAAATTCCAATGTACTGTGATAACAAAAGCGCTATTACCCTATGCTGCAACAACGTTCAACATTCCAGATCAAAGCATATAGAAATCAGATTTTACTTTACCAAGGAGCATGTTGAGAATAGGGTGATCGAACTTTACTTTATCAATATTTTTTTTTTTTTATGGTGTATCAACTGGCTGGACATCTTCACTAAAGCTCTGCCGTGAATGAATTGTATTTCTGATCAATACAGCTGATAATGCAGAGTTTTACGTGCGAGACTCTGGAAATAATTGGCAGATGAAGTTGATGAATAGTGGTGGTACCTATTCACATATCCTGTATCATATGTATATACATAAAACAATAAAAACCAAAAAGATTTTTCATTTTTAGAAACTTTTATAAAAAACAAAATACAAAAATATAAAATCTATAAAACCAAAGAAAAAAATTAAAAAATGAAAAAATATAAAAAGAGGTAATAAAGGCATGTCTTCTGAAATATCGGATAACATTTTCGGTCTAGAAATGTCTTCAATAAGATACGAGGCTGTAAATGAAGTTCGAGCAGAAGTTCCAAATGTTTTCAAAACATGCCATATGGCTTGCTATTATTTCAGATAGCAACCCGATCTTCATCTTAAAGGCAAGTATTTCAAAAAGATAAGCTTGAAGTCAGAACGGGATTAATTCTGGGCTTGGTTCTATTAATGACCATGCAAAGGCTTGTGATTACTTTGCAACATAACCCGTGCTTCCTATATTTCCATTAGTGTACGTGTCAGTGCACTTATGTGTTAAATAAGAGAAATCTTATTTTGAGTTTGTTGTTTTTTCAAAAATATAACATTGCTTCATCTTGAAAATGCTTTTTCAATGACATTCGTCTTCTCAAATAACGACTACACTCTTTAAATAGAAAGGGATCAATGTTTGAAGGGGAGCAAATGTCATAATATCTTTCTTCATAATAATTGTGCTTAAATGGGAAAAAGTAGTTTTAAAACAATAATGAATTAAACTTTCTTTAAGGAATGTTAATTAAGTTTTTAGCTTTTGTGTGCCTTAATGTCGATGTGTTTATGTGTTTTGGACTAACTTCTGCAAAATTAAGTCTATAGGTATGATGTAAAAACATTAGGGACTATTTGTGCTATTTGTTTTTCTTGTATATACCTTATAAAACTTATATAAGCAAAATGATTAAGGGTTTTATAACTGAGGGGCTCCATGTGTCCAAAACTAAAATTCTCTTATACCCCACCACACCAGCCCATCACGTTTCTCACACAGTCCACACACTTAGAAAAAACTTTTCTCCCATATTCATCAAATCGATCGCCACTCTTCATTGCATCATGTCACAGTGATTTCTTGCTTAAGGTTAAACTACAAAATCGTTTAATCTCCAAACAACTCATAACTCGAAGTAATTGTGGGACTTTGTTCAGATTTGAAGCTCAAAAACCCTAATTCTTAAATTTAGGGTTTTTCAATTCAAAATGCATAAATCTTCAAATGACTTTGAGGGGTTATGATCGCTATGGAGTGCAGAAGACATGATTACAACAGTTTTATGTATTATTAACACTTGAACGAGTTATGATCAATTGTTCGTACGAAAATTTAGGTTTTTGTGTGTTAATGTAAAATGTTAAAGGGTTTAGTGTGGGAATGTTGTTTTAAGTAATCTTGAATATGTTTGATTGATTATTTCACTCCATTGTTTGTAGTTCGTTGTATGTTTGTGCTAAAATGCGTATAAGGGCTCGTTTTGTGATATGTTCTTGTTTTTATGGTATAAAAGTTGTTGATTAATGTTTCTAAGTGTTGTTCCCTTGCTAACATTGTTGTCCAATTGAGTTTGAGTACATATTAAGTCGTGTTTGTGAAATCTTAAAAATCAACCGAACAACTCATTATCAATGGAGCTGAACAACCCACTCTTGATTGGAACCAAACAACTCATTGTCGTAGGACCGAACAACTATAAAGTAAAAGGAACCAAAACTGTAGATTAAAATGAACGCACAACCTTTTGAGTGAAGGAAATCCGAACAACTATTAATATTAGGAACGAAACAAACCCTGCTTAGGTAGAAGAACGAACAACTATTAATAGTAGGAACCGAACAACCTCGTAGGTAAAAGGAACCAAACAACTCTCGTTCTTATGAACCAAACAACTCCTTGTAGTAGGAACCGAACAACTTAAGCCTTTTAGGAACCGAACAACTATCTCATTAAGGAATCGAACAACTTATAGATAGTAGGAACTGAACAACTAAGGACTAGTAGGAACCGGGATACAAATTAGTCAGTGAGAAACTGATCAAAGTTTAAAGTCCAAAAACACTTAAGATTTAAATTTTCATTTTAAAAGGCGATTTAAAAATCTTAATTAGGGAGATAATTAAAATTGGTTAATTTTTCACTCTAAACAAGTTAAGTTAAGTTGTCGTCGTTAAATGAATAGATCTTAATAAGTGCAAAAAGTCTTAATGTTCCAAATTTCTAAGAAACGATTACAACATGAATTCAACTTCACATGCTCTCTAAAATAGGTCATCTATAGTACATTGTATAACATTGATTGTACATAAACTGTATTGATCATATCTTAGCAGAATCATGAACACTACAAAAGAACAGCAAAAGGAGTTGGATGATGCTCTTGTCGCACCTGAACACCATCTCAAGATAGGGAAAAGCAATCTTCGACTGAGCTCAAATCTCAAATCCAAGGAACCTACTCTTCAAGTGGTGCTATTGCTCTCACACTCTCTCCTTTCTATATATGCATTTGGATCTCTGCTTATTGTTCCTGTGATTTTCATGCAAGAATTTGGGTAACTGTCACCAGACATCACTCGTCACTTCATTTCAAGTTGGATGGCAAAGTCACCAAGTTAATGCTAACAACTTCAGAGATATGCTCAAAATTTGCCCCAAACTCCCTGGTCAAAAATTTGAAGAACCTCCACTTAAAGAGGATATTCTATCTTTTATCAGAGATCTTGGACACACTGGTGAAATCAAGTTTTTATCTGATGTCAATGTCAACCACATGCATCAACCTTGGAGATCATTTGCTGCCATAATCAACAAGTGTCTAAGTGGAAAGACTACTGCTCTGGAAAGTCTTCGCCTCTTACGTGCCTCACAGTTCTTTCCGGGAATGTTATCACATAAGCAGGTTGACTATGTCTATCTACTGTGGGAAGACTTGGTATTTCAAGTGGAGAACAAGAATTCTAAAAAGAACAATGACATGTATTATCCACGTTTCACCAAAGTCATTGTCGACTACTTCATGGCAAAGGATCAAGCAATTCCAAGGAGAAACAAGATGTTTTGGCATTATGCCAGGGATGACTTCATGTTCACCACCATAAGAGTCATTTCAAAACATAAGGACACACAAAAATGCGGTGCTATTTCCCCTTAGCACTTAACAATAAGCCACTGTTGGAGTTCTCGAAGCTTTAAGACGTGCCGTGTTAGGTTATGGTGAAAAGGCTCCCAAGTCAAAAGCTACAAAGAAAAAGACCGACTCTGAATCATCTCCAAAGACAAAGCCTTCTCAAGCTTCTAAAGGTAAAAGAATCAAGACTTTAGCTAAAGGAGATAAGCCTGCTACAACAAAGTCAAAAGGTTTATCAGTTACTTTCTGATTTTGCATGTATTAGAAAGCAATAACAATGAAGTTGGCAACTAAGAGAAGCTTGAAAGAATTCCATATCTCTCACGCAAGTGGCTCAGGTGATGGAGTTGACATTCTGTCAAAGGTTCCTGAGCAACAGGTTCCTGATGAGCAACAACACACCGTATCTGGTACAAATAAAGGAGCTGGTGACAAACCAGAGGTTCCTAATGTACCCAAATACAGATCAAAGAGTGAAGAAGAATCTTGGACATTCAGTCAAGGAGAGGATGAGGAAGAAAATGATGAGCATGACAGTGCAAATGACAATGATAATGAAGATGATGATCAAGAGAATGACAGTGGAGAAACTGAATCAGATGATGACGAAGATAATTTTGTTCACCCAAACTTGTCCACATATAAAGCAGATGATCAGGAAAAAGAAAAAGAAGAAGAAAAAGCAAATGATGACGATGAAGTGTCTTCTGATCAGATGGTTTCAACACCACCAAATTATGAAATTTCGGATGAAGAAGAAAATCAAAAGGATGATGATAATGTTATGGGAGGAGAACAAGAAGATGAAGAAGATGAAGAACTGTACGGAGACTTGAATCTCAACCTGGATAGAAGAGATGCAGAAATGACAAAAGCTCAAACTAATCAAGAGACGGAAGAGGTTCACGTGAGTTTGACTACTGAACCTCCAGTAGTGCAACAACAAAGCTCCTCTGTTTCATTAGATTTGGTATCTAAATTCATTAATCCCTCTCCGGATACAGGTATCGACTAGATTTTAAATCCAATGGTTCAATCAGATATTCCTATCAATGTATTAGTTTCCGCCACTACTGAGACACCTTCTTCTGACACTACGATTCCTCAACCACCGATTCTAATCATTCAATCTCAACAACAAACACATGATTCCATAACAACAACAACTATTCCAACAACAACTTTGCCATAAATCCTCAACTTCGCATCTCTATTCGGTTTTGAACGAAGGGTATCCTCATTAGAGACTAAACTATCTGAGCTCAAATAAACCAATCAATTTGCTGAAGCTTTATCATCTATTTCGGGCATTGTTGATAACTACCTTGCGTCTCAGATGAAAGATGCAGTGAATGTGGCTGTTCAGCTAAAATCTAACAAGCTTAGAGAAGACGCTCAAGCCGAGAATAACGAATTTCTTAAACAAATAGACTTAAACATTAAGGCCATAATCAAGGATCAGGTTAAAGCTCAAGTATCCAAGATCATGCCAAAGGTTGAGAAGTATGTCACAGAATCTCTAGGAGCTGAAGTGTTGGCTAGATCATCCAATCAACCTCAGACATCTTATGCTGCAGCAGCATCTCTCTCAGAATTCGAGTTAAAGAAGATTCTCATCGACAAAATTGAAGAAAATAAATCAATGAACAGATCAGACATTCAGAAGAATCTCTACAATACATTGATTGAATCGTACAACTCGGACAAGGACCTCTTTGCCTCATATGGTGATGTGGTGACCCTAAAGAGAGGACGTGATGATCAAGACAAAGATGAAGAACCCTCCGCTGGATCAAACCGAGGGACGAAGCGAAGGAGATCAGGCAAGGAAGAGTCATCAAAAGAAGCAACTCAAAAGGAGTCCAAGTCTACAAGTTCTTCCAAAGGTGCATCCAGATCTCAACCAAAATCATCAGGCAAGTCTGCTCAAGCAAAGGAGCATGGTCCAAGGGTTGATGATTCAGATGGAGTACTTGTCAAAGAGAAAATGGAGCAAACAAGACAAGCAGAGAGGTCGGGTTATGATTAATGCCATTGATAAGAAACTCAGAGATAGAAGGTTGATGCATAGTCTGTAAAAGTTTGTTAGTGGAAGACCTTACGGAGGAGACCTTCGGCTGCTACAAAGAACCATATGATTCCATCATATGATGTTCTCATCACTCAGGTCAAACCTCGTAAATAATATAAATTTGTGAATTTGTATATATGTAGTGTAGACTTATGGTGAAAATAAGGAGTGCTCGAGTACAAAATTTTCAAGAATTTCTTAGTAAATTCAAAAAAATTCAAATTATTGTACTCAGCACTATCTTATATACCCTCAAATATTAAGGGGGAGCATTAAAATGTTCCTATTTAGATATTGTGTAACATTTTGTCCCCGAACGTTTAATCAATTGATATCCAAAATATCAAGGGATTAACATTTTGGATAAGGGGAGAAAATGTGATTAAACTGAATCTAATTTGTATTGAAATGTGATTGTATTAAATGGACTCAATACACTCCAACACTTAGCATGTACTACGATTACGATGCACATGTTAAGGGGGAGCTTTTAGTGATGATGAAAAACTTTCAAAGTGTAAATCTTTTTGATATTTATATCAAACACTTTGATTGAACTTTTCAATGATTTTGGTTTTGATTGTGATGGAATACCCAAAAGACCGACCATGTACTTAAATTTATGGAGTTATAAGGTGGTTAGGCATAGGTATTCAAATCCCATGATCCAGCCAGAACCGGAGGGATCTACCCAGGGATATCCACTAGATAGTGTAGAAGTCCTTAGGTATGATACAAAAGGAGAAAAAGTGAGAATTGGCTGTCAAGGAGATTCTTCTTAAATTGAATCTACCTGATTACAGGTCGATCCTCACAGATTCGAAGGTTACTCCAACCAAACACGGGCGAATGACAAAGCCATATTCGTCCCCCCGCTTTATTGCTAGCTGTTTTAATGCAGTATACTTAAAGATGGAGGTGAAGGTACCTATTTCCAGCTGACTCACAAGATTCATAGCCACATGCTCATACCCGACCGACAAACATAAAGACATCATGAAAGCTCAAGTACATGTTTCAAGACTTCCGCTACTCTCATACATTACGTCTTTCTTGAAGTGACGAAGTATTAAAGACAAATAATTTCAAAGAAGTTATTGTCACTCAGATACCGAATGTCTTTCTCGAAGTGACGAAGTGTTAAAGTTAAAGAATTTCAAGAAAGATGCAACATTAAAGCTTTTCAAGTTAACAAATCAAGAAAGGTATGAGCATGTCGGTCCAGAAGTCACAAGTTCACAAGATGGCAAAGTATACAAGATGGCTAAACGAGATTATGCTTGGTTGATGATCTCAAGGTGCTCAAGATCACATTTTCACATTCAAGATAAAGGAACAAGCTCAAACCTAAAGTCAATGATCACTACATCAAATCACAAGTTAATGATTGAAGTTAAATGAGCTCAAGACTAAAGATGAAGCATAGTATGCTAGGTTTAAATTTTAGAAAATGGAGTGACCTCCCTTAGGGGGGATTGCTAGGAACACGAAAGTGTCGGTCACTTCCATAGATAATAGTCGTTAGCTCGTTGTGTAATTTTTGGAAACTTACATAGGTAGTTAGACCAAAGCCCATGGATAAGCCCATCAAGCCAAGGCCCATCCACCCCTTGTAAGTATATAAACACCTCTCCATGCCATGGAGAGGTGGTTGGTTGGTTGTATGTTTCATTTTCACTTAATGCATTTTTATGTTCTTTTCTTTCTCTCACTAGAAAATACCTCCTTCCTTTTCACTTTCTCTCTCTAGTTCTTGCTTGTATTTCAAAGATTACTAATATTCTTTAAACACTCGCTATACCAATAAAAGTAGCCTAATTGTGCATCTGTATCTATTCTTTTTTCATATTCAATTTTTCTATCATTGCGCATATAAATATCTAACCTTATGAAGATTAAGCGGTTCATTTTTCGCAGTTTACTATTACAAACTTGTATAACAATTTAATTTGATCGATTATTTATTCACATAACCGGGTCAGAGCGAATCGTACATATCTCTAACCCCACATATATTGTGTATTATTGTTTTAAGTAAATAATATGAATGATGTGTCAACATTAAGAAGACATGCCTTCATATATGTGACATGAACTAGACGTACCTATAAAGGAGCCCATTTCATAATGCACGCAGCCGGCATTAATGTCTCACATGAACATGTCTTAGAACAAGACATCACACGATCGCTTAGTACAAGATGGCTAAACGAGATTATGCTTGGTTGATGATCTCAAGGTGCTCAAGATCACATTTTCACATTCAAATAAAGGAACAAGCTCAAACCTAAAGTCAATGATCACTACATCAAATCACAAGTTAATGATTAAAGTTAAACGAGCTCAAGACTAAAGATGAAGCATAGTAGGGCTAGGTTTTAAATTTTTAGAACGAATGATGAACGCTCCCCTTAGGGGATATGCTAGGAACACGAAAGTGTCGGTCACTTCCATAGATAATAGTCGTTAGCTCGTTGTGTAATTTTTGGAAACTTACATAGGTAGTTAGACCAAAGCCCATGGATAAGCCCATCAAGCCAAGGCCCATCCACCCCTTGTAAGTATATAAACACCTCTCCATGCCTTGGAGAGGTGGTTGGTTGGTTGTATGTTTCATTTTCACTTAATGCATTTTTATGTTCTTTTCTTTCTCTCACTAGAAAATACCTCCTTCCTTTTCACTTTCTCTCTCTAGTTCTTGCTTGTATTTCAAAGATTACTAATATTCTTTAAACACTCGCTATACCAATAAAAGTAGCCTAATTGTGCATCTGTATCTATTCTTTTTTCATATTCAATTTTTCTATCATTGCGCATATAAATATCTAACCTTATGAAGATTAAGCGGTTCATTTTTCGCAGTTTACTATTACAAACTTGTATAACAATTTAATTTGATCGATTATTTATTCACATAACCGGGTCAGAGCGAATCGTACATATCTCTAACCCCACATATATTGTGTATTATTGTTTTAAGTAAATAATATGAATGATGTGTCAACATTAAGAAGACATGCCTTCATATATGTGACATGAACTAGACGTACCTATAAAGGAGCCCATTTCATAATGCACGCAGCCGGCATTAATGTCTCACATGAACATGTCTTAGAACAAGACATCACACGATCGCTTAGTTTAACGTAAAGGTGCAACCGAGTCAAGATTTTTTTGAGTAACACAAGCTCAAACTCGACTTGAGCTCGTTCAAGTTAAGCTTTATCAAATGTTTAACGAGTCACTCTTAACCTTACAAAGGCTTAATTATCAAACTTTTCCAGCTTTCTATTGATATATACGTCCTTATATATATACACATCTTTTTTATCAGATCATCTACCCTTTGACTAGATCTACACATAGATACAACACTTTAAGATCATAGTACCTTTTGATCATGAATTTTTTTTCAGCGATTCTTACTAATTTGTTGTCTTCTATCTTTTCAAATTTTTTCAGATTTTTCTGAAACCTTTTTTTTTCATGTTCATGATATTAATATCATCGTCAGGGGCGGAGCCAGGATTTTAGGTTGAGAGGGGCCATAATTATTTATACTAGTACCTATATATAACCTAGTGAGAACCGACAACGGTATCTCAGGTTTAATACCGATGATATTTTTCACTAACACGAGTCAACCTAAAATCATAAACGAAAGAAGAACTTAACTTGACTATTAGTTTTTGTAATACTGACAGTAAATAATAATAAACGTGTCCAATCGTAAACGCATGTTTGCCTACCATAGTAGTTTAACGAAGTGTTAATTCTTTGTCTACACCTATGCTAATGATAACATAACTTGAATTCCTAAATCACATAACGGAGTTATAAGCCATTAAACAAACAATTCATATTCGACAAAACTAAAAAGTAAAAAAGAAAGATAAAAATAAATAAAGAACGTAACATTTAAAACTACTTGTAATCATTTGTTAGAAAATAACTACAAAAGAATATAAATATTTTGAATTGGTACCAAACAATGACTAACCACGAGATAAGAGAATTTTAGAATTTGACTATTTTTTGCAACAAAAAATATCAAATGTAACATCATGTCATTAATTAAGGGGTGCTTCCTTATGCAAATCACATATATTATGGCTTATTGGGCTTACTAAATACTATATGATTGGACTTATTGAGGGGGGCCTAGCACCCACTAGCTACCTCCCCTCCTTCCACTCCTGATCATCATTCGTCAAAAGTTGCTTTTTCAGTTGATTTTATTGTGAATATGGAATCTTTATAGTGTATTTTAGTGTTAAGTTCTTAAAATTAAAGTGAAAAACATACATCGTCACTGTTTAAATGAATTGTGATATTAAATTTTTATATGTTAATATCCTCATTCATATACTATGCACTGTGATATTAGAATAAGTAAAAAAATTTAAAATCTCAGTTAATAAAAGGTTAATATTTTAGTTAAGTTTACTGCACATATTTATATATCAGTTAATAAAAAGTTAATATCCCAGTTAAGTTTACTACGATATCAAGCTTTTCTATGTTACATTTGTTTTCTTTGGTTTCGTTTGTTTAATTGTCCTTTCATGAACATATACACATACACACACACACACACACACATATATATATATATATGAAGTGTTAAATTGAGAATCCAATTTAAGTGCAGAACTTTACAGAACTATTTTAAACAAATTTTAGCCTTTAATTTTTTTGATCAATGGTCAAAACTAAACGTGCCATTTATGTAAATAACTAAAAGATTAGGAAAATTGGTGTAACTGGTGTAAGGGTAATTAAGGGATATCACAATTAAATTTTCTTAAAAACTGATCTAGATCTCCTTTAACCTAAAAAATATGTAGCCTCCTCCCCAAAACAAAAGATCTGCTTAACGTAAAATCTCTACCGCGAATCCGGCAGAAACAAACCACAAGAACATGTCGTGAATCCAACATAATCGAACCTGAGCACCAACCATTTTGTATTTCTTAATCAGAATCAGATCTCCTTTTTTGTTGTTTCTTGTTACTCAAATTAAAAAACAAGAAATAGAAGTTACAAATCCATGTATAAGGGTCGGGTTTCTTGTTACTCGAATTCACCAATATTTGTTTGGATCGAGCAAGCATCAATCCGAGATCTATAAATTCTGTAAGTGGTTTTAATTCAGATTTTTTTTGTGTATATGACAATCAATTTTGATTTTGTATTCGTTTTTTTGCTTAAATATATATAAAACAAATTTTTTATATTAGTTTTGATCTATGTATATGTCATTGAAATGCACAAATGAAAGGAAATAGAAGTGAGGATGTGTAACGTTGATGAACATAGCTGCACAATTGAAAGGAAACAGAAGTGATTTAGTGTATGGATTAGTTTGGGATCTGATCTAATTAGTTTGATAAATTTGATGTGATTTGTGTGTAATTATCATTTTTATTAAACAAGGCATTGTTTCATCCCATTTTCTAATCCGTAGATAACATATGATTATGGGTCTTGCTTATGTAGTATACCTTTTTATCATTTTGGTTAACTTAATCAACTGTTATGAAACATGTACTCCGTATAAAAGTCATCTTCGAAGTATAATATGTTTTCTTATTCTTTTCTTATTTTTAGCTTGTAAGATTATTAAACATATCTAGATGTAATTTACTGGGCGTGATGATAATTCCTAATATCTTATGTATCAGTTTGGTAATAGCTTATTAGCCAAGGAACTCATTTACATATATATATGTACTGGACTATGCTTACGATTTTCAATAGGATATACTTTCTACAATTGGATTAAAAATATTTATCATAATCCAGTTTTTGATTTTTGATTTAGTTTGGATATTTTGCTTATGCATTGATCACTAGTTTCAGGCTAAATGATCTTTAAATGTGGCTGTTTAGTACATGATGGGCAAAATGATCTTTGAATGTGAATCTAACATAACTGAACCCGAGCAACAACCGTCTCATATATGCACTAGTTCTGATTTTTTTAGTAAGTTCTATTTTTTAATTGTTTTAATTGCTTGTCTCGTGACAGGATTGTATTTTTGGAAGGATACTAAAATAAATTTAATGATAAAGTGAAGTGTGCACGTATGGTCGTGGAAGAGTGCACGTATGATCGTGGAATAGTGCACGTATGATCGTGGAAGAGTGCACGTATGTTCGTGAAAGAGTGCACGTATGTTCGTGGAAGTGTGCACACATGTTCGTTGAAGAGTGCACGTATGTTCGTATAAGTGTGCACATAAGTCATTGGAAGAGTGCACATATGTCACCGGAAGAGTGCATAGATGTTTTTGATTGACGTTTACTGATAAGTGTAGAATACACATATCCGTTTGTACTTAAAATAGCCCAAATAAACCCAAAACATACCAAAAATGGCAAAAATATGCTTGTATTTGTGTTTTGTGTATGCAGGTACGGATATATCAAAAATCACATGAAAACCGTCAAAAACAAGCAAGCACGGACACGAGAATCAGAAGAGTACAAAGCCGAAGCCAGAAAAATCAAGCCTCAGTCAAAATCAGCCAAGAAAAGTCAAAGATGGTCAAACTAAGTTAAACACAAAAAGACAAATCCTCAAAATGTTTCACTTTGGTCCCTCAACTCTCACAAAAGTCCAAAAATGTCCCCTCCTCTAATTAGGCCTTACCCGGATCTAGCAAGCCCATAACTAGCCCACTTCCCCTTTTAATAAACCCCAAGGGCCAAACTTGTAATTTTCGTAAGTTACTTATAACTAGAAAAGAAGAAAAGGAAGACAAGGGCCAATTGTGTAAACTCTCGAACCAATAACAGTTTCTAACTGTCAAAAAAAGGGCGCGAACCCTTTTACTATTCATCCATCATTCCCCC
>BQNB010098299.1:1095-25188 GCA_026074375.1 Tanacetum coccineum
TCATCTCTTTTCTCTCTAAATAATATGGATACTTTTCTTTTCCATTTTACCAAGCCTCCGGATCTTGTGTTCTTAAGGTGAATCGTGCTATCAGAAATCAAGAGAAATCGTTCAAAAGGGTGATTTATAGGTGTTTTTTGTGATAAAACTCGTTGTTCTTCGTGGAGAGTTGGCAGATATTCTTCGTGGCGAGTTGATTAAAAAGGAATAATTTATATAGTAGGTGACCAACTGTCTGACACGGCGGGTTGCTTTCCACGGCGAGTTGCTAAGATTATAGGCAGCGAGTTATACAGGTTGAAGGCAGTTTGAATATTTTATTAGAAAAATACGAACAGAAGCTATGGCGGTTTGAAAACTATACGACGGGTTGCTCAAAATTGTACACAATAGTTTGACATCTTGGCAACAACGTATACGTCTGTACTGTCTGGGAAAGGATAATGGAGAGAATATAATGAAGTCCATTAATGAAGGTCCATTTCATATGGGAACAGTCTCAGATGTTATTGCTGCAAAAACTGAGGGTGCATTTCAACAAGGTCCAGTACGTGCTAGAGTCCTTAACGACCTTTCAGCTGAAGAAAAGGAAAGGTATAACGCTGACATTCATGCAACAAATATCCTACTTCAAGGTATACAAAAAGACATCTACTCACTCATCAACCACTATACTGACGCCAAAGACATTTGGGACAATGTGAAGATGATTCTGGAAGGTTCTGAGTTAACAAAGGATGACAGGGAATCTCAGTTATACGATGAATTTGAACACTTCCGTCAAATCAAAGAAGAAGTAACCATTCTGAAAAAAGATTTTAAACAAAAAGAAGACAAATTCCTTGAAGAGTTTTTAGACATAAGAAGGCTAAAAGAAAAGGTTGAAGATAGATTATACAAACAAGATCAGTCTGTTCAAACGGTTCACATGTTATGTAAACCAAAATCATTTTATGATGAAAAGAACAAGGTAGCAATAGGCTACAAAATCCCTTATATCTCACTCGTGCAAAGCAAGCTCATGCACTTGTCACGACCAATCATACACCCACTGTTGTACATGACGCAGAGTATACTCGTGAGATAGCTGAGATAACTAGGAAAAGAATGCTGTTGAAAATGCAAAGCCCTTTATGTGTGGAAAAGAAAGTTAAGATTGCACCCCTAAATTACTTAAAAGAGAACTTTGCACCACAAAGATATTTGACCCCTGAACAGATTTTTTGGTCCAAAGAGATAAATGAAATCAAAAAGGCTGAAACCTCAGGTCTAAGACCACTTTCAGCATTGACTGTGTATCCACCCAATACACCTGTCAAGCTTGTCCCCAGGGTTCTTCCTACAAAAAGTCAAGTGAAAATTAATCTTTATACACTCACACAACTTTTTACGGAATTTGACAAAACTTGCAAAAAGAGAATCACACCAACAGGTGTCACAGAAGGGGAAAGAGGTTTTAAACAAACAAAAAGATGTTACATCACTGAAGTTATACCATTTTTCAAAACTCTTAAAGAACACTTTGAAGGAGTTCAAAAGGCACTTTTTACAGAAGTTAAAGAAATGGAAGAAATCTTTGATCAAATGAATAACGAAGTGGACCAGAATGATGTGGACAAGCAATGTGCTGACATTGAAAGGAAAAACATTCTCATTGAGAATGAGAATCTAATTGCTAAATGTTTGTCAAGTCAATTGTTGTATGTTAAGGAACAATCACGTTGTCTAGATCTTGAAGCTGAGTTTTCCAAATATAAAAATGAGAATCAAAAGGATGTTCATGATAAAATGATGAAACATATTTCAAAACTTGAAAGGGAATACCTAAATTTGCAATTGAAATGTCAACATCTTCAAGAAAGTTTTGAGAACAAGAAATCACAAACATCACAGGAGGCTCCTGATTTTAACTCATTCTTTAAGATCAAGAATCTGGAACATCAGATTCAAGAAAAGGACAACGTGATTAGAGACTTGAAAGTTCTAGTCTCGAATGTGAATGACCGAAGTTGTGAACCTTATAATGATAAAGATGTCACTGATCTTCTTGAACAGAATGAGCGTTTAAGAGCAGAAATAGAAAAGGTTAAGCAGCATTACAAGGAAATGTTTGAGTCTATTAAGATCACGCGCACTAGCACTAATGAAAAGACATCTTCCTTGTTAACACAGATTGAGGATCTTAAGGCTCAGTTAGAAGGCAATTTGAAAGTTGCCACTAGAAGTTCTGTCAAAACAAAAGTTCTTGCTCCTGGTATGTATGCCATAGATGTAGAACCAATTCCTCCTCGCCTTAAGAACAATAGGAGTGCACACTTAGTCTATATAAACCATCTTAAGGAGAGTGTAGAAACGGTTCGTGAGATTGTAGAAGAAGCTAGAATTGTAAAACCTCTTGATAGTGCCCTTACTTCTGCTTGTCAATACACGAAACGTTCTCAGGAATTGTTAGTATATGTGGTTGGCACTTGCCCGAAAATTTTCACTCCAATAGATAATAAGGCTGCCTCTACCTCTTTCACTAGAAAAAAACAAGTTACTTTTAATGATAGATCAGGAACTTCAACTAATAACACACAGAAACACGAAGTGCACCAGAAAGTTCAACAGACTAATGTCCCCATGATTCATTCTACAGGAGTAAACAGTTCCACTGAAGCAAGCGGATCAAAGCCTAGAAGCAATACAAAGAAAAATAGGATCCTGCCTGCTAAGACTGAGAATAAGAAGAAAGTAGAAGACCACCCTAGGACAAATAAGTCAGTATGGACAAAAGTGAATCGGGTTGATTCTAGCATTAGCTCTAAGCGTGTTGTAATTAATTCGAATTCTGAATCTGTGTGCAAAACTTGTAACAAATGTTTAAACTCTGCAAGTCATGAAATGTGTGTTGTTAATATCTTGAATTCTGTGAATGCTACCCCCACTGTTAAAATTGTCTTGAATAAAGGGAAGCAGATCTGGAAACCAAAAGGCAAACTGTCTGATAACAGTTTGAACAAGACCAAGCAGGTTTGGAAAGCAACGGGCAAACTATTTGCTAATGTTGGTTATCAATGGAGATCCACAGGAAAGAAAGTCGCCTTAGGAAAACTTAATTGTGGTTATCAATGGAGACCCACAGGAAAGAAATTTGCCTTAGGCGAACTGTGCCCTTTAACTAAGCTTTCTGTGCAATGTTCTATCATAACTGCTAACCACCAGGACCCCAACAAAAATTGGGGAACTGAAATTCCAAACTCTCCACACTCGGACTGTTTTCAAATGCAGGTCGTACAGGTCATCCTTTAGTATCTGGACTCAGGTTGTTCAAAACATATTATCGGGGAAATCGTTCCAGAAGCTCAAGAACTTTGTGGAAAAAGTTCATCGGGTCAGTGCATATTCGGGAATGATCACTTCGGAGCTATCATGGGTTATGGAGATTATGTTATTGGTGACAGTGTGATCTCCAGAGTATACTACGTGGAGGGACTTGGACACAATCTATTCTCTGTAGGGCAATTTTGTGATTCTGATCTTGAAGTTGCCTTCAGAAAGCATTCTTGCTTTGTTCGTGATATTAATGTGCAGACCTACTTAAGGTAGTCGTCGCACCAATTTGTACACGATATCGATTGATGATATGATGAAGTCTTCTCCAATATGCTTGTTGTCCAAAGCTTCCAAGTCTAAATCATGGCTGTGGCATCGTCGTTTAAACCATTTAAACTTCGGCACAATCAATGATCTTGCTCGAAAAGATCTGGTTAGAGGTCTACCAAGATTGAAGTTTGAAAAAGATCATCTTTGCTCAGCCTGTCAACTGATGGGTTGGAAAAAGCAAGAAGTTCTCCCACAAACCAAAATCTGAAAACACAAATATGGAAGTTCTTCATACCCTTCACATGGATCTGTGTGGTCCAATGAGAGTCCAGAGTATTAATGGGAAGAAATACATTTTAGTCATCGTGGATGACTATTCAAGATTCACATAGGTAAAGTTTTTGAGATCAAAGGATGAAACTCCAGAGTTTGTCATCAACTTTCTTAAGCAAATACAGGTTGGTCTCAACAAAACAGTCAGATACATCCGAACAGATAATGGAACGGAATTCGTCAACCAAGTTATGTCTAAATACTATGAAGGTGTGGGCATATTTCATCAAAAGTCTGTTCTGAGAACTCCTCAACAAAACGGCGTTGTCGAAAGACGAAATCGTACACTTGTGGAAGCAGCACGTACAATGCTGATATTCTCAAAAGCACCGATGTTTCTATGGGCAGAAGCTGTAGCTACTGCTTGTTACACCCAGAACCGATCCCTAATTCATACTCATCACAACAAAACCCCTTATGAGCTTGTACATGATAAGAAGCCTGATCTTACATTTCTCCGAGTATTTGGTGCTCTGTGCTATCTTACAAATGATAGCGAAGATCTAGGAAAATTTCAAGCCAAAGCTGACATTGGGATTTTCGTTGGGTATGCTCCTAGCAGGAAGGGCTATAGAATCTACAACAAGAGAACTCGTCGATTAATGGAAACAATTCACGTCACATTCGATGAGATGCATCAGACAATGGCTCCTGTACGCATCAGTTCAGGACCCGAGCCTATCATGATGACCCCTGGACAACTCAATTCAGGGCTCGCCCCATCGCCTGTCCCTGCAACTACATACATTCCACCAACAGATAAAGATCTGGAGATTTTATTCCAACCGATGTTCGATGAATACTTTGATCAATCTACAGATAGTGAACCAGTCCCTATGGCTACTGTTGTTAACGCTCCAATTGTTTCTACAAATACATCTGTTTCTACAACGATTGCTCAAGATGCACCTTCTACAAGTCATTCACTGTCATCCTCACAAGTGCATCCTCCAGTCTTTCCTCAATGTGTTACAGCTGGACCAACTATTGAAGACACCTCAATTACTCAAGCTGACCTTCATCCTTCAGTTAACCCTGTTGCAGGAGAACCTAGTTCTGCACAGTCAACATCAGGGGATGTTAGTTTAGCTGAACCCAACCAAGTTACTCAACCACCAGATCATCTCAGAAGATGGACCAAAGATCACCCTCTTGATAACATCGTTGGCAATCCCTCTCGTCCTGTATCTACCAGAAAACAGTTAGCATCCGATGCTTTGTGGTGCTGTTTCCATACTGAACTGTCCAAAGTCGAACCCAAGAACTTCAAAATGGCCGTGATAGAAGACTGCTGGTTTCAAGCCATGCAAGATGAAATTCACGAATTTGATCGACTTGAAGTATGGGAATTAGTACCTCGCCCAATCTATGTTATGGTTATCGCTCTCAAGTGGATCTACAAAGTGAAGCTTGATGAATATGGTGATGTACTGAAAAACAAAGCTCGGTTAGTTGCAAAGGGATATCGTCAGGAGGAAGGTATTGATTTTGAAGAATCGTTTGCTCCAGTTGCACGGATAGAGGCCATCAGAATATTCATTGCCAATGCTGCAACCAAGAATATGATCATCTACCAGATGGATGTCAAAACTGCTTTTCTGAATGGTGATCTTCAAGAAGAAGTCTTTGTCAGTCAAAGCAACAAGATTAGGAGAAGCAATCTGAGGAGTAGTGCATGATTAAGTAAATACGTTCGTTTATCATATAAGTTATCACCAAAATAGTTTAGTTTATTATTTAGTTTGATTAGATAAAACAAACCAACCTCTTAAACCATGATTTTACTTGCTTTTTATAAAATAAAAATACAAAAAGTAGACCTTTGTTAGGTTCTATTTGAGCCTTCCCAACCTATTCCCCTAGAGAATGATAACAACCCCCGAGTCTTGCCTATACTACACTACAACGATTAGGTTTACTGCCTAGGGAGTTGTAAAACTTCTTATTGAAGTCTAACGACAACCGCATCAGGAACTAACACTCATACATCAAGCCTTTTGAACTGGAGGAGCTCTTCTTGCATTGAGTCGATCCATGCAGGGTCGGTCATAGCCTCTTTGACATTCCTTGGTTCCATAGTGCTTACAGTTAGGGCGTAAATGCATACGTCGGTATCTGTTTGTAGTTGATTCTTGTTAAAACTGGTCGTGAGGGTTCTCTTATCACTTGTTTCAGAGGGTGATCCTTAGTCCACTGATATTCATGAGGGTAGGGTTGATAGAATGTATGCATGTTTGATGGATCCACGTATTGAGAAGATGATGCAATAGAATCTGTGGATGGCGGAGCAAATGGATTTACAAATGTATTCCTATCGAGCATGGCATTTGGAACATTATTAGCAACAGTTTCAGATTAGATTTGTGCTTGATCATCCTGTTGCTGAACATGTTGTTTTTTATCGAGCTCGTCAACATCTTGTGAAGTGATTAAAATATTTACAGCTTATGAAGGTGAATTTGTTGGTGTCTGAGCGGTGTCAGCTGTTGTTGTAGATGTCATTGGAGTCTGAAGAACTTGAGGTGCTTGAGCAGCCAGAGCAGTTCTTAGAGCAACTGACGGTTGACCACCAATATAATCATCAAAGATAGCTTTGAACAATAAATCCAATTCACGTTCAGTTGGTTTTTGAGATGTTATTATTGATGGAGCATAAGTAAGATCGAGTCCTGAACTGATTTGTCCAAAAGTCATGCTTTAAAGCCCAGGTTTTGAACTGCGTTATTCAAAAGCCATAGCTGAAAGCTCATCAAGTGTCACATTCATGGTCTCCATGATCTTCCTTGTCCTTCGATTGTAGACCAGAATAACTCAAGTGAAAAAAGACGAAATATCACCTTTGCACCAAGCTTCGCTAATATCTTCACGATCATTTACTTCTTGGGATAACAGAGAGCCCCTGAGAATACAAGTAGAAAGGAAGAAATCTGGTTTTTTCCCCCCTTCCCCCCTTTCAGTTCCCGCTGCTACTGCCGTGCCGTAGGATCTGCGCGGGTTAATGGGAGGGGGCTCGGGTGAATGTGGGGGGAGTGGATGTATTATGAATAGGATGCAGAGGTGCGTGGGAGGGTGGTTGTGTTGTGTGGGGTTGCGACTGATGGTCGCAGGTCTCGGGTTCATTATTAGGATGTAGGGCTTTAGTACTGGTTTGTCGTTTGTCTGTCGGGTCCACACCATTAGCTACATCTAGAGAGGCTTATTCAATGCTAAAGCATTAAGTCGCTCTGGACATTCATTCATGGTTGTTATCTATCTAATCTGCTTGCACGGTGAGAAAATCAACCCAAATTGTTTTTAGGTCAGCCTCTACTAACGTCCGATTTCTTCGTTCTACTACTTCATTTTGTTAAGGTGTTCTGACAAAAGACGCTTGGTGAGAGATGCCAACACCATCAAAGTATTCTTTAAGGATTTGATTATTGAATTATGTGTTGTTGTCAGTTCTTATGATGATGATAGGAGATTGAAGAAGGACAGTGATTCTCTTCAGAAATATTTTAATCACTTCTGGTGCTTCATCTTTTGATCTGAGAAAGTGTACCCAAGTGTAACGAGAGTAATCGTCCACAATCACCAAAACATACCGCTTTCCATTTATGCTTGCAATTCTCATTAGACCACACAAATCCATATGAATAAGGTGTAACCTCTGCTTAGAATTTGGAACTAGTTTGGGTGGGTGAGAGGCTCTTTTGCTTCTCACATGAAGGACAAAGATGTTCTTTATGATATTTGAATTTTGGAAGACCGGTGACAAGATCGTTTTTGGCAAGGTCATTTATGGTGTCAAAATTGAGGTGGGATAAACGTGTGATTGCCATAACCATGGAACAATAGGTGGAAGTTTGCACAGCCATAGGCAAATTAGGGATGCGGAGGCCATTTCATGGAGATTGATAATGTAAAGGTTTGTTGTACGGTTTCCGTTTAACAAATCAACTCCTTCTATATTTCTGACAAAACAAGTGTTTCTTCTGAAAGCGACCTCTAAATCTGAATCATAAAATTGCCCAACTGAGAACAGGTTGTGCCCCAAACCCTCAACGAAATAAACCCTGGTGATCAAAATATTTCCCCATTGAAGATCATCAAAACCCAAAATTGCAGCAACGTGATCATTTCCAAAGCGAACAGTTCCCAAAAACTTCCAGAAATTAATGAGGAGCTTTAGATTCCCGGTCATATGCTTGGAACAACCCGAGTCGACACACCATAAACAAATTTGGATAACCTGCCAAGAAAAGAAGTGGAATTTGGAAACCGTTTGATTGTAGGTTTCGGAGGGTTAGAAGTACATGCATTATCACAATTAGAGCAGTCAGATTGACTCTCAGATTCATTGGATGCGATTATTTTTCCTTTAAGGTCAAAAAGTCTTCCAGTTGGTGACCACCTAAGGCAAGATCTAGGTTTACTAGGCTTAGGTGAAGCAAGTCTTTCGTTAGACCCTACTTTCTTAGGCTTTATAACCTTTGGCTTATGTTTCTTTTGATTTGCAACATTTGAAACATTTTCACTTTGGTTATCATTACGAGAATTCATGTCATTCACATAGTTAAGCACGCATACATCATAATTAGCGGTAATTAAACATTGCTTACACATAGCACAAACAACTTCAAATTTATCATTCCGAATAGCAAGCTTAACGTTATTACATTTAGATGACATATGGTTCTTATTCTTAGAAAGCAGTAAATTCCTATGGTGTTCTTCTACTTCAACATATTTATTCTTGATGCAACTACTCTTAGACGTAGAGAAGACCCTATCATTCTTTGTATTGCTCCTAGGTTATGGTCTTTTGTTCTTAGCAGTGCTTTCTACTCGTGTAGAAGAAATACCATTTGAATTAGAATTTACATTTTCCTAAGAGATGACATGAGGTTATGAAGTAGTGATCGGTTTTGTCCTAATGCTTGTTTTAACAGGTTTGTTAGGCATAACATTATCTACCCTAGAAGTCTTAGAAGGATTAATCCTAAACATTCTCGGGGCAATCACGTTATCACTTTTCATAACTTTTGATTCTCGAGTGGAAGGTGCCGAGTTTGAAGTGACTGGTTTTGACAAAGCATTCATCCCACCAACCTTGGGAATAACCTTTGATTTTGGAAAAGGAGTTATAGAATACAGTTTTGATTTGGAAGAAGAAGGTGGTTTTCCCAAGATTGATTTCTTTGTAAACTTAGTATTCACACTCTTACCGTTTATGGTGTCCTGTTGTTCAGAAACCTTATCAAATAACTGGGCACTTAACTTAGCATTTATGTAAATCGTATCATTTAATTTGTCTTGCAAAGAGTCGGTTATGATTTTAGTTTGAGCCCGTGTCATATTGATAGAGTCAAAAAGGTTCTTGTACGTGGTCTTAAGATGTGCATTTTCTTTTGCATAATTCAAAACCTAAAACTCTAATGACACGTTCTCATCTTCTAGTTTCTGAGACAAAGGGTCAAGGGTATCTGAACCACATTGAGTAGTCATACTCTTACCCTTGAGATCTCCCAACTGATCTTGTAACTGTTCAATTTGACGTTGCATGTTGTGGTTAGCTTTATCGTATGAAATTTGGTCATATTTGTATTCTTCACATTTTTTGTACCAATCATTCCAAAATTTAGCATATTTATATTCCTTTTTAATGATACAGTTTTCCATCTTCTCCTTTGTACGTTCAAGCTCAGTTTGAAGATCGGATGTTTCAACAACAGAAGGACTTTGCACAATGAACATAATATTCTGACTGACAACTGCTCTTAAGAGACATTCGATTTCAAATTCCAAAGCCTTGTGCTTATCAAAAGATTCATTAGCTTCTTTTGCAAGATAATTGAAATCTCGAACAAATTTAGATGCTTCTTTCAAACATTGTATTTCAAAATTTTGTACTCTAGCGTCAACTTGGTTAACGATAGGGGCAATTTCATCTTTTACAATTTTTGAACCTCTTGATGAGCAGTAGACGACCAATTGTGTATATCTAATGTCATTTTTTGTTTTACAAAACGTTAAAGAGTCACAATGGTGCTTTTTACCTCATTTAGAAATTTTCGTGCAACACTTGGGGAAGTCTCATCCGAAAACTCTTCATTTGGTATTGAAATCGGTTTTGAAATTGAGTTAGAAACACTGGCCATTTTGGAATCGTTTGAAAAATATAACTCTTCACGCGACTTGGCCTTTTGAGAAAGAAAAACCTTTGAAAGTTGATTAATCTTTGCATAATTTTCCGGTTTTATTTCTTTGTTCAATTGTTTCATTTTTAAACGACTTTCTTAAGCAAGTTGCAGTGTGTAGGATCATTTAATTCATAACACGGGTGATGATTCTTGTGATTGGGCTAGTTTCTAGAGAGAGAAACACATGAAAGGGATTTTCTAGTAAGAGAAATGTGTTTAATAAGAAAAGTGAAAATGACTAGCTTACCTCTTCCAAAGTTAGAAGAGGCTTATATAGTTTTTACAAAATACCGGGTATTAGTACCCGGCTTAAAATCAAAAGACATACGATTAACTATTAAACTACGAACTATTATAAACAATAAATATACGGGGTGACCGAGTCTTTTACTCATATCCTAACAAATCTCCCCTAAGGGATGTTCACCCTTGAAAATTAATTAGACTAAGCTTTCAGCTTGCTAGTCTTTTGATTCGTCATGTTACATATAGTACTTTAGTTGTAGTGATCTTTAGATAATACTTTGTTGTTGTGATCTTTAAGATAATAATTGAGCTTGTTCCACTTTGACTTGATTTGATTTTGATCATGAGCTTTTCTTGAGATCAGCACCAAACTTAAATCTATCATATCTAGTAATTTTTTGCCATCTTGTGCACGTGAGAAGAAGAATATGATATCAAAGTTTGCGGAAGCTTTGACACCTTTATGAGATCTTTCATGACTTCATAACAAGTGTAGGTCGTGTATGAGCATTTGGTTATTAACTTGACATTACTAGAACTGGGTATCTCCATCTCCATCTCCATCTTTAAATGATCCTGTAATGAAACAGTTAGCAATAAAGAGAAAATTGATTTGAAAAATCAGTCTAAGTGTTAATTATGAAAATCTTTTGTAACACTTTGATAGTTTTGATTGGTTGTCAAAATGTTCATATAACGTCAATTCTTATTGGCTTGGAACAAGTTTGATTCATGTAGAATGCACCATCGTTTTCTTTCCAGGGGTTGACACAAGTTTGATTCTTGTAGATTCGCACAAGGGCACCTACCTAGAGCTTGTTTGATGTAGGCTATAGCAGTGATTTTCATCTTCATAGTGAATACTTGTATCATCGATGTACTTGGCAATATCACAAGGATAATGCGTAGGACTCTTAAGATAACCTTGTTTCTACAGTGTGTGAAAGTTCTTTAATGTTTAATCTTTCTTTTTGCCATTGATCTTGTGATTTCATCCATGGAATGATCTAGGGATCCTACAGATATTAGTGATCGGAGGCTGGAGCTGACTGCCACCTTTTCAATACCGACTTACTCGGAGTGAGTGAGACAGTAGATTGCATGTTTAGTCTCCGTGATAAATGAGACAAGTTTCTTTCAAGAGAAACCAGAATGGATGGGAAGGGTTGTGCATTGCATCACTAGGTCCATGATGTCGTTTTCAATGTCAGCAATCAACTTGTGATTCTGACAGCATATGTATTAACCCGGTTTCTGCCTAAGCGTATGGAGGGCTTATTTCTTTACACCTTTTATCCGTACAATTCTTTTTCATTCTTCAACCCCTTCAATGCTTACTGAGACTTCATGACTATCACCTTGTTGGGTATATTCCAGTGCTAGCTCTATCTCAGTCAGCATTATTCCCTTGTTCTCACGTTTACTCCTTTTAATCATACCTATGGACTTTTGTACTAACTAGTGGATTGTCCCTGGGTAGATCCCTCCGGTTCTGGCAGGATCATAGGAACGAGTACCTAACTTTACCATCCTTATAACTTCGATAAAAGTAAATAAGTGGTTAAGTTGAGCCGCCTTTTTTATGCCACCTCATCAAACCCTAGCCGCCATCTTTTATCCATTTTCAGAAGAAAAAAAATTGTCCACGATTTGCTTTATTTTTGTTTCTTTTCTTTTTGCTTTTGCTGCATGATGAAGATTAAACTCCGCTTGCTGTCGGACATCGTCATCAAAATCAATTATTTGCTTACTGCTTTTGCTTTGCTATCGCTTTGTTTTGCTTTTGCCGCTGCAGATGAAGTGTAGGATCGTTTAATTCATAATACGGGTGATGATTCTTGTGATTGGGCTAGTTTCTAAAGAGAGAAACACATAGAGTGATATTTCTAGAGAGAGAAATGTATGTGTAAATGTAAAATAGATTATGACTAGCTTGCCTCTTCCAAAGTTGGAAGAGGCTTATATAGTTTTTACAAAATACCGGGTATTAGTACCCGACTTAAAACCGAAAGACATACGATTAACTATTAAACTACAAACTATTATAAACAATAAATATACGGGGTGACCGAGTCTTTTACTCATATCTAACAATCTCCCCCTAAGGGAGGTCACCCTTGAAAACACTAGACTTAAGCTCTTACAGCTTGCAGTCTTTTGATTCTTCATGTTACATCTAGTACTTTGTTGTAGTGATCTTTAGATAACAATTGAGCTTGTTCACTTTGACTTGTTTTGATTTTGATCATGAGCTTTCTTGAGATCATCATCCAAACATAATCTCTCATCATCTAGTAATCTATTGCCATCTTGTGCACTTGTGAAGAAGAATATGATAACAGAGTTTGCGGAAGCTTTGACACCTTTATGAGATCTTACATAACTTCATAACAAGTGTAGGTCGTGTCTGAGCATTAGGTTATGAACTTGACTCTGCTGGTACAGGGTATTTCCATCTCCATCTTTAAATGTTCCTGTAATAAAACAGTTAGCAATAAAGAGAAAATTAATTTGAAAAATCAATTGATGTGATAATTATGAAAGTTTTTGTAACACATCGAGAGTTTTGATTGTTTGTCAAATGTTCAATAACCGTTAATTCTTATACTAGAACAAGTTTGATTCATGTAGAATCGCATCATTGTTTCTTTCCAGTTGACACAAGTTTGATTCTTGTAGAATCACACAAGTCACCTACCTAGAGCTTGTTTGTTGTAGCTCTAGCAGGATTTCCATTTCTAGTGAATACCTTCGTATCACTCTGGATGTTCTGGCTACTATCACAAGGAAATGTGTAGGGATCTTAAGATAAACTTGTTTTCCACAGTGTGTCTGAAAGACAAGATGATTGGAAATGATGTCCTACGATGATTAATTGATGATCTCTTGGCTCTAGACCTCGAAGGCGCTTTGATATTAGTAATGGGATCGGCTGGAGTCTGCCTGCCACTCTTTTCTTAATACGTCTTACTCAGAGTGAGTGAGACCGTAGTTGCCATGTTTACTCTCCGTGACAATGAGAAAGTTTTTTCAAGAGACACTCGATATGGCTAGGAAAGGGTTGTGCATTTGCATCACTGGGTCCATGATGTCGTCTTCAATGTCAGAATCAACTTGTGATTCTGACAGCATATGTATTGACCCGGTTTTCTGCCTTAAGTGTATGGAGGGCTTCTTTCTTTACACCCTTTATTGTACACATTCTTTTTCATTCCTCAACCCCTTCAGTGCTTATCGAGCACTTCATGACTAGCACCTTTTGTTGGGTATATCCAAGTATAGCTCCATCGCAGTTGGCACTAGTCCTTGTTCTCACATTTACTCCTTTTTAATCATACCTAGGGACTTCTGTACTAACTAGTGGATTGTCCATGCATAGATCCCTCCGGTTTTGGCAGATCATAGAACGTTGTACTAACCTTAGCATCTTATAACTTCGATTAAAAGTAAAATACATGGTCAGTCTTTTGCTACATTCACCTTGCCATAACATCACTATTGAAAAACTCAATCAGGTACTTATGATATAACTATCAAAGTGTTTAGTACTCGATTGTTTTTGCATTTCAAAAAAGCTCTCCCTCAACATATGCATCGGTATTCGAAAATGTTTAGCACATGGGGGTAGAGAATACACCTTGAGAACCTTAGATGTATTATCATATTTTAGTTACAAGTTGTGTATGGAACATATTAATGCTCCCCCTCAATTGTTGAAGGTATGTGTTAGTGTCAGATATGATAATTTTGAAAGATTTTTTCGTTAAACTCAAAAACCTAGTTTTTTAAGTTTAATGAAAAACTCATGAAAGATTCATACACTGACACATAACATCAAATTCCATTCTACTTAGATATATGTACATGATGTATGTTGCATTACTGATGTTATTGATTTATCATTCACTTCTTTGATTAGTTGGTAGCCAATATCTCTGATGTCTTCCACTATGATGCATTCGAGATTTCTGATCTTTAACTTTCTCCCAAAAATATTCTGATTGACCTGGTAGTTTTTTTTAGTGGAGGGTGGTGGTGTGGAAGTGTGATTTTGTATCAGTTGTCTTGTTACGCTAGGGAGAACATCAGCTAATGCAGTGAGTAGCTACTGAAGATTTTTGTTCCTTAGCTTCTTTTGTCTCTCCAAAGACCCTCGGTTACACTTTCCAATCGGAACCCTGAACATTAAATGTTGAAAACACTCTCCCCCTCAATCGATGACCCTTTTTCTATTGAACGAGCTGTAGTCATTGATTGATGTTAACTGTCCGGATTGATTTTCAAACAACAATTATTACCTCGTGGTTAACACAAAAAATTTTGAAGATTCAATTTAAGAAACATTAATTTTAGTTATCAAAACAGGAAGACTATTCTTCCAAAATATAAGAAAAATGCACTGAAACGTACATAATCCCAATTGCATAGATATTAGTAATCCATGCACGGGTAAAATTTATTACCGTGTTGTAGGAAACAGTTGTCTTTCAGACGAACAATATTTTCCTTCAAATGAGAACCGGTTGCAATTTGAAGTATTGCAAACCATTTTGTAATTCCAAGGACTTAAAAATAATGTACAAGTCTATTTTTATGTACTTATGTATAAAGGATACAATTGAGGACACTTCATTTATCATCTCTCCTTCTTGAAGGCCTGTCTTTTGCACGGGTTTCAGGGGTTAACTCTTATCCCAAGTCGTGGGGAGTAGAATTCGAAACGCCTTCTCGTAAAGCTTTTGTGAGGATAGCTTGCAGTTGATAGTTTGTTTTCACGAAGTAGAGTTCAACCACTCCATTTTCACTTGCTCTCGAATGAAATTGGTGTCGTATGTCGATGTGTTATATCGGTGGAGTGCTTGGACCATTGTTGCAGCTTAGAGCAAATGACATTTGTTTATCATCAGAACAGAGGATTCTAATGAACAGAAAGCTCGTAGTCATTTAGCTGAGTGTCTCATCCAAAGGATTTGAGCACAGCATCCAGACATGCTATGTATTCCGCTTATATTGAGATGGCCGTGCTTCTTTGCTTCTTTGTGACAGTAACCAATCTATCGCCAAGAAACTGAGCACTTCCCGACCGTACTTTTCTTCTCGAAAATCTAACATCCCGCATGTGTTCCGGATCATGATAAGCTGGTAGTGACATAGCATTGTCCTTCGGATACCAAGGAACAATGCTTTAATGGTTCCTTTTAGGTACGAAAGATACGTTGATTGCTTTTTAAGTGCTTTTAGGGTCAGCTTTAGCTGATATCTAGCAACATTGGCACACATGCGATGACAAAGTCGGGTCTACTGAAGTGAGGTACATAAGGGAGCCAACCATTCCTCTAAAACGAGTTTAGTCAACTGGAATCCCTAGTAGATCCTCGTCCAGTTTTAATCGATCCACCATAGGTGTATCGACAGGGTCTGTAAGATCCATTCCATATTTCTTTAAGGTTTCGAGGGCATATTTTGCTTAGATAATGAAGATGCCTCCGGGGACTTTGAGAGTAATTTGTAAGCCTAAGAAAAAACGTATTTGTCCCTCATAGACATTTGAAATTTAGAGCTCATCTCTTTTGAAAAATTGTTACAGCCTTATGTCAGATGGAGGCAAAAAGATTATCATCTACGTATATTTGAAACGAGAAGGATATGTTTGCCTGATTTGCGTGTGAATAACGTAGGATCCACAGGCACCCTTGAAGAAATTGTTGGCAAAAGGTACCTGACCAACTTATATCAACCTCCTATAAATACTAAAATCAAAACTTTGATAGTGGGTTATTATCTTTGTGTTCGTACACGCCTTTGGAGCCTGCTTTAACCCATAAAGAGCCTTCTTCAAACGATAGACGTGAGTAGGGTAATCAGGGTCCTCAAAGCCTTCTGGTTGACTGGCAAATACTTCTTCTTGCAGATTACCATTCAGAAAAGCATTTTTGACATCCATATGATAGATGATCATATTTTTGTTGGCCACATTGGCAATGAATATTCTGATGGCTTCTATTCGTGCAACAGGAGCAAAAAATTCTTCAAAATCAATACCCTCCTCTTGACGATATCCCTTTGCTACTAACCGAGCTTTGTTTTTCAGAACATCACCGTACTCATCAAGCTTGACTTTATAAATCCACTTGAGACCATAAACATTACATAGTCTGGCGTGGTACTAGTTCCCATACTTTAAGTCGATCAAATTCGTGAATTTCGTCTTGCAGCTTCAACCATGTTATCTTCATTCACGGCCATTTTTGAGTTCTTAGGTTCGGACTTTTTGACAGTACAGTATGGTAACAGCACCACAAAAGCATCGAAGCAAACTGTTTTTGGTGGATACGGACGAGGAGGATTACCAACGGATATTATCAAAGAGAGGATCCTTGGTCATTTTCTGAGAGATCCGGTGGTTGATTCACTTGGTTGGTTCAGCTAAACTAACATCCTTGTGTTGACTGTGCATCAACAGGTTCTCAGCAAATAGGGTTAACTGAGGGATGAAGGTCAGCTTTAAGTAATTGAGGTGTCTTCGATCGTTGGTCCAGCTACAACACTTGTGGAAAGATGGAGGACTGCACTTTTGAGGCTGACAGTAATTGACTTGTAGATTGGTCATCTTGAGCAATCATTGTAGAAACAGATGTATTTTTAGTATTTATAGAAACAATTAGAAGGTTAACAAAAAAGTTAGCCGTATAGTACTGGTTCACTATCTGTAAAATTGATCAATAGTATCGTAGTATTTTAGCTGAGATCACATCCAAAGGATTTGAGCACAGCATCCAGACATTGCAATGTATTCCGCCTCTGTCATTGAGATGGCAGTGCTTTAACCGATGATGCCACAACCATGATTTGTTCTTAAAGGCTTTTGACAATAAACATATTGGAGAAGACCTCAGCATTTCATCAACAGATATTGTGTTTAAATTTGTGCTGCGCTAACTTTTTAGTAAGTCCACACCATCCATATTATGACCAAAGCACGAATATTTTCTGAAGGCCACTTCAAGATCTGAATCACAAAATTTCCCTACAGAAAAAAGATTATGTCCAAGGCCTTCCACATAATATGCCCAAGAAACCACACTGTCACCAATCATGTAATCTCCATAACCCATAATGGCACCAACATGATTATTCCCGTCCTGATGAACTTTTTCACAAAGTTCTTGAGCCTTGAGCGATTCCCCGTCATATGTTTTGAACAGCCTGAGTCCAAATACCATAAGATGATCTGTACCACCTGCATTTGAAAAAATTCGAATTTAGAGGGTTTGGAATTTCGGATCCCCAATTTGTGTTGGGGTCCTGTTGGTTAGCTGAAATAGTTGTACATGTCACAGGACAGTTCTCTTAAAGCAAATTTCTTTCCTGTGGGTCTCCATTGATAACCACAATTAAGTTTTCCTAAGGTGAATTTCTTTCCTGTGGGTCTCCATTGATAACCAACATTAGTAAATAGTTTACCAGTTGCTTTCCAAACCCGCTTGGTCTTGTTCACACTGTTATTAGACAGTTTGCCTTTTGGTTTCCAAATATGCTTTCCATTATTCAAGACAGTTTTAACAGTGGGGGTTGCATTCACAGAATTCAAAATATTAACAACACACATTTCATGATTTGCGGAATTCAAACATTTGTTACACGTTTTGCACACAGATTCAGAATTTGAATTAATTACAACACGCTTAGAGCTAATGCTAGAATCAACTCGATTCACTTTTGTCCATACTGACTTATTTGTCCTAGGGTGGTCTTCTACTTTCTTCTTATTCTCACTCTTAGCAGGCATGATCCTATTTTTCTTTGTATTGCTTCTAGGCCTTTTGATTCCCGTTGTCTCAGTGGAACAGTTTACTCCTGTAAATGAATCATGGGACATTAAGTCTGTTTGAACTTTCTGGGATTGCCCCCCACTTCCATGTTTCTGTGTATTGATTAGCAGATGTCTTGCATGTCAGTAAAAAGAACGTGTTTTTTCCTAGTAACAGGGATAAAGGCAGCAGCCTTGTTATCTCTTTCTATGAATTCTTTTGGGCAAGTGCCAATAACATATTCTACCAATTCCTGAGAAAGCTTAGTGTATTTACAAGCAGAATTAAGTGCAGTATCTAGTGGTTTAACTACTCTAGCTTCCTTTACAATCTCTATAACTGTTTCTACACTCTCCTTAAGATGGTTTATATAGACTAAGTGTGCACTCCTATTGTTGCTTAAAGGCGTGGAGAATGGTTCTACAACTTTGGCATACATACCTTGAGCAAAGAACTTTTGTTTTTGACAGAACTCTAGGGCAAACTTCAATTGCCTTCTAACTGAGCTTAAGATCCTTAAGATTTGTTAACAAGTATCTCTACTCATCCTCTCCTTCAATAGTGCTATGCGCGTGATTCGTTAATAGACTCAAGACATTTCCTTGTAATGCTGCTTAACCCTTTTCTATTTCTGCTCTTAAACGCTCATTCTGTCAAGAAGATCAGTGACATCTTTATCATTATAAGGTTTTCACAACTTCGGTCCTTCACATTCGAACTAGACAAACTTTCAAATCTCTAATCACGTTTGTCTTTATTCTTGAATCTGATGTAGAGCGAGATTATGTGACTTAAAGAATGAGTTAAAATTAGGACTCTGTGATGTATTGTGATTTGTTATTATCAAAACTTTCTTGAAGATGTTTGAAACTATTAATTGCAAATTTAGTTGTCCCTATTCAATTTTAGAAATATGTTTTGATCTCATTATGAACTATAGACATCTCAGCTTCAAGATCTAAGACAACGTATTTTTTTCACATCATACAACATTTGGATTTCTACAAAACAATTTAGCAATCATATTCTCTTTTCAATTGAGAAGGTTTTTCTTACAATTTCCATCACATTGCTACTCACGATATTACTGTTCCACTCTGGTCATTCATTTGATCAAAAATTTCTTCCATTACTTTAACTTATTTAAAGAGAGCCGTTTGAACTCCTGTAAAGTGTTCTTTAAGTGTTTTGAAAAATGGAATAACTTCAGTGAGGTAACATCTTTTTGTTTGCTTAAAACCTCTTTCCCCTTCTGTAACACCTGTTGGGTATTCTCTTTTGTCAAAGTTTGTCAAATTCCGTAAAAAGTTGTGTGGAGTACAAAAGATAATCTTCACTTGACTTTTAGTTGGAAGAACTCTGGGGACAACGTGACAGATAATTGAAGTGGATACACTGTCAATGCTGAAAGTGGTTTTGGAACTGAGGTCTTAGTCTTTTTCCTGTCATTTTCATCTATGGACCAAAATATCTGTTCTGGGGTCAGATTTCTTTGTGGAGCAAAGGTTGCAAGAAGGTTCTCCTTCAAGTAATCTGGGGGGCATTCCTAACTTTATTTTCCACACATAGAAGGCTTTTCATTTTCTCCATCATTCTTTTCCTAGTTATCTCAGCCATATCACGAGTGTCCTCTTAGTCATGCACAACAGGACGTGCATGATTGGACATGACTAATACATGACCATTATAGAGGGCTGGTTGAACTTGCTTCGCACGAGTGAGATATAAGGGATTTTTGTAGCCTATCGCTACCTTGTTCTTTTCATCATAAAATGATTTTGGTTTACATATCATGTGAACCGTTTGAACAGACTGATCTTGTTTGTATAATCTATCTTCACCTTTCTTTAGCCTTTATAATGTCTAAAACTCTTCAAGAAATTTGTCTTCTTTTTGTTTAAAATCCTTTTTTCAAAATGATCCGCTTCTTTCTTCCCCAACTATCTTTATGATGGATAAGGGTAGAACGAAGTTGCAATTGTGCAAAATGAAGTTCCGATTGTTAAAGAAGTTTCTTTTCGATTTCGTCAAGATAATTATTCTTTTTGTTTCATCATCTTCGTTCTCTATCAGTTAATTCAAACTTAGCTCGTTGTGTCATAAAACACCCCAGACCAGTTCCTTATATCTCGCAAGTGGGGGGTCAGAAGTCACAGAGTCATTAACTACTTATCCTGCTTATTTACTGACCATACTTTGGACACCCTGTTCATAAAGCATTTCATCGAGAATGTGACATCAATGCATCATTTCGTACAGAAGATAACATTACTTGTACAGACATGTTTCTTCGTTTGTCTCCCATACTGATCATTACGGCATAAATATTACTAATCACTCATATAGTCAGTCAACAGAGGTACAACAAAACGTAGATGTTTTGTACATCGCCTTTGCATCTCGTGTACTTTCGTGATTAATTTTCTCACAACTGAATCGTATTCACGATCTTGTACCTCAGATGGAATATTCGAGTCATAAGATGCCCCGGCTTCTTCAGATGTAAGATTTGCCATGAACATGGTCTGTGTAGTGGGAGCCTCATCAACATCAGAGTCGAATGCATCACATTGATCAGCTTCAAAGACATGGTCCACATTGAGTGCCAAATCATCCACATCGTCATCAAAATTGGTGACCTGTTCTCCTGCAAGAAACAACAACTGCTCTTCATCCAGTACAGCACCATTCTCATGAGCATTCATAAGCAGCATCTTGTCTTTGAAGTAGTCTGAATCCTGAGGTCGCTTTGGTTGTGGACATTCTCGTGCTATGTGCCCGATTCCTTTGCAGTTGTAACACATAATGGGTTTAGCTTGACCAGGATTCATGTTTCCAACTCTGTTCTGACCTCCCACATTCCCAGTTCCACCAACTCCTCTTGCATTGTTCCTCTGAAATGGTCTTCCTTGATTATTCGCATTGTATCTACCTCGAACATCCTGAACAACAACTCTGCCGTCTTGAACTGTATCTTTGTTCCTTGCATTTGAGGAAGTTCTGAGTTGATTGTTCGTTTGAGGAAGATGTGCTTTGAATGATTGGTTGAGGAGGGCAAGTGTGTTGGTTAGGCTTTCAATCAAGTTATCCGTTGAAGTGCTTCCTGTGTCCATTGGAAAGTTATCAACAAGTGATGGTTGATTTGAGGATTGTGGAGAATCAGATGATTGTGTTGGATACTTCTGATTTGATGCATTAGACACTAGTGCCAAAGGGTCATTAGTTGGTTGAATGAACCTTTCCATCATCATTCTATTCTCATTAGCATGTACCTCATGTTGCTTCAAATAGGCATACAGCTGATCAAAGTTAGACTCTTTCAAACCTCTGTTTAGTTTGACTTCAGTAATGAATCTACTCCATTCAGGTAACATGTTGTTCACAAACTTAGAGTTAAGCTGCATTCTGGACATGGTCATCTTGATGTTTCTCATGTCGTTAATGAGCTTCGAAAACCTAACATAGTAAACATGAATGGTCTCTCCTTTGATTTGACAGAAGCGTTCAAATTCATCGTATAATTGTGATTCCCTGTCATCCTTTGTTAACTCAGAACCTTCCAGAATCATCTTCACATTGTCCCAAATGTCTTTGGCGTCAGTGTAATGGTTGATGAGTGTGTAGATGTCTTTTGGTATACCTTGAAGTAAGATATTCGTAGCACGAATGTCAGCTTTATACCTTTCCTTTTCTTCAGCAGAAAGGTCTGTAAAGACTCTAGCACGTTCTGGACCTAGTTGAAGTGCACCCTCAGTTTCTTCAGCATCTTCAGCAGGAGTTTGTATGAACGTTCCCATTTGAAATGGACCTTCAGTAATCGATTTCATAATGTTCTCTCCATTATCTTTTCCCAGACAATACAGACGAATGCGTTGTTGCCAAGATTCAAAGTCTGTTCTGTCAAGCATTGGTGGGCGTGTATCGGAACCGGCATACCAAATATCTTCTGACATATTAGACATCTTGATGTATTGGTTATGAATGCAATTAACGTTCACGGGATTTTACAAGTCTAAGATTTAAACCGATAAGAAGTTTACCGGGATTTTACAAAATCAATAGAAAAAACCGTAAATGAATAATTGGTTGTGGTATTTGGTTTGTTGATTTGTTTGAAATTTGGCGCAGTTGGATTATGGAAAAAATAAATTTTACCCTATTACCAAAATCTAAATTTGGTGTAAAAATAAGCTAAAAAGGCTAAAGAAAAAATTACAAATTACTTAATTTTTCCCGCCAAAAAGTGTCGCTAAAAAGGTGTCGACCGAAAATTTTTGACCCTATTACCAAAATTTGAATTTGATGTAAAAATAAGTTAAAAAGGCTATAGAAAAAAGATTACAAATTACTTAATTTTTCCGCCAAAAAGTGTCGCTAAAAGGGGTGTCGTCTGGATTTTTGAGCGACCCGCCGTAGAGTTTTCTTTTTTTTTTAATCAAACCGCCTCCTATATTTTAATCAAACCGCTGCCACCTTGAACAACTCGCCGCCAATATAATACTCAAACCGCTGTCTAGGTTTTTGAGCAACCCGCCGTAGAGTTTTCAAACCGCCATAGCTTCTGTTCGTATTTTTCTAATAAAATATTCAAACCGCCTTCATACCTGTCAAACCGCCTTCAATAAGGCAACTCGCCGTTTGATTTTTAAGCAACTCGCCGGCAAGAAAAATAAGCAACTCGCCTTTGACCTGGTCAACTCGCCGGCTACCTTTTCCTAAAAATCCGGATCTTGTCCCTATCTTTTGTCAAATCGCCATCAAGAACAATAATATAATAAGCAACCCACCACGAAGAACATCAATGACGAATTAAGCAAAATTACACCTAATGAGCTCTTTGTTCACGAAATAAGCTAGATACATGTAATACAAAGTGGGTATTTGAAGATTAACCATACATTAACATGTATTTCCTTGTGGATCTTTACAAATGAAGCAACTCTCCACGAAGAACACAAATATAATCCGAATCTTATAAGCTTATTTTTCAATCTAGAAGCTTGTATGTCACTTTAAATTGTAACAATCTAACCTTTTTGATGCTTAGAACAAAGAAAGAACAAGATTAACCAACAAAGTAAACCCAAAATAAATTTTGAGCCGTGAGCTATTTTCTTCAAAAATAAGCCACGAATTTGAGCTTATTTAACCATAAGAATCAATCACGAATCCAACTAGGCTCTGGTACCAATTGTAGGATCGTTTAATTCATAACACGGTGATGATTCTTGTGATTGGGCTAGTTTCTAGAGAGAGAAACACATAGAGAGATTTTCTAGAGAGAGAAAGTGTATGTGTTAAAGTGAAAATGATTATTGACTAGCTTGCCTCTTCTAAAGTTGGAAGAGGCTTATATAGTTTTTACAAAATACCAGGTATTAGTACCCGGCTTAAAACCGAAAGACATACGATTAACTATTAAACTACGAACTATTATAAACAATAAATATACGGGGTGACAGAGTCTTTTACTCATATCTAACACTTAGGTATAATAAGCTAAAACTTATTGGACCATAGGATACAAAAAGCTAAAAGAGAAGCAAATAAGCTAAAACAACCTTACCCCTAGACCTAATAAGCACAAGGACTATAAATAAGCAAAGTAAACAAGCTGAAAAACTCTAAAAAAACTCTGAGACAACAGACATAAAGAAGACCAGACTTTAAGGACTTAAGACCATTCTTTTAAGCTAGATTTAAGATGAATTAAGTTCTGGAAATAAGCTACAAGCTCAAAACAGCTTAAGAATGTTAACCAAAGAGCAAATTAAAGCTAAGATTAAGCAAAAAGAAAAAGGAATAAGGTAAAAATAAGCTAAAGAAAATGGCAGACTACACCTCTTGTTTTTGGCTTTTAAGCTAAATCTGAGTTAACATTAGGACCATAATAAGCTATAAGCAAACTTAAAAAGCTAAAACAAATCTACACCTAT
>BQNB010098300.1:2941-25187 GCA_026074375.1 Tanacetum coccineum
ATATAAGCCTCTTCCAACTTTGGAAGAGGTAAGCTAGTCATTTATTTCTCTTTTCATAGAAACAATATTTCTCTCTCTAAGAAAACTCTCTCTAGTGTTTCTCTCTCTAGAAACTAGCCAAATCCAAGAATCGACCCCGTGTTATGATATAGGATATACAACAATTAGATTAATTAGATTAGCGATATGAGCATGCGTTAGGGCTTAGATCACTCGAATTAGGTGTTTAATTCACTGCAGAAAGTTAGGGAGTTTTGTAACGGGCATAACTTGGTCATAAAAGATCAAATAAATAATTTACAACATATTGGAGATAACCTCAGAGAGTCTAATTTCTATAAAAGTCGGCCTAATAAGTTTTTATGGTCGGGAAGTGGGTCAAATGGTCATTACAAAATCAGTGTGTAAACCAGTGACGAATTTCAGTTTTGGTTTTGATTTTTCTAAAAATACTTAGACACTGAGTTAGAGGCTCTAAGTCACGTAGAAGTTAGTTCATATATTGTTTGTGACCTCTAAATTTTGGCTAAGGTCATAGAGGGGTCTAAGTTGGGTAATTAATGGCATCATTTTTGAAGGTCAGATTCTAGATGAATTTTAAACACTTTGGATTAATGAATTTTTTTGAGATATTTATAAAAGGGTAGTGAATTTGGGAGAGCTAGGAGAGGTCATAGGACATATATGTAGCATGGTGAATTTTTGTTTGAATTATGGGAGTGTTTAAGTAGTGCGTTTAAGGCACGCAAGTGAGAGTAAAATTCTGCTTAAAACCAGAAAGTTTAGGTAGCATTTAAGGTGATAAATGAAATATGTAGAATGGGTTAAGGTTTTAATTTGATTATTGGACTATGTAGATAGCCTTGGTTATCCATCATAGTCTGAAGTTACATTCATATTGGGTTGAATTCCTATGATGTAGCTAATAATTTGTTTAATTGTTTAGATTGTTCGTGAGATTTTGTTAAGTTTTGATTGGAATTTTTTGGAAAGCTAAGATCAAGTGAGTTTATTAACCCTTTTTCTTATGTTTATGGGTGAAAATGATGCTATGTGTTAAACTGTTTTAATTGCTGTGATTATTTGCTACAGTTTTGCTTTGTGATTTGTTCGGTTAGGAGTGGTCTTTACTAACTCAACTCTATACCAATGAAGGGTTGAAATTAAGTCCATACTGTTTGTCGTGATACGCTCCATGGCTTTAGTGATCAAATTGGAGTGGTTTTGTTTATGCTCTATGCTGAGTGTATCAATTGGAGTGTTTGTGATTAGTCGGTTAGGAGTGGTCTTTACTACTCAACTCAAAACCAACGAATGGTTGAAATAAATACCACTGATGTGTGGTCCTTAGGCCTATATGTATATGTTCAGCTGGTTAGACTTTATTAGTGTGGTAATGAAAATTGGATCGGGGGTGAGTTCCTACACAGTTGTTGTAAGGATAGGGGGGGTAACGTTCCTACCTTGTATGGTGCATTGATGTTTAGCATATATGTCTTTAATGTTTGATAATAGCCACGTCTAGAGGATTTTCGAAAAGTAACAATGTGAGTCTTAAACCTATGACTCTCACCAACTTTGTGTTGATGTGTTAAGCATCATTTTCAGGTGAGCGTGGTGGAAATAAGATTGAAAGAAGTGGCTAGTAAGAGACCATAGGATGTCTGATTTTCTCATTTTTGTCTTGATTTTTTTGCTTGATTGAATTTGAATAATTGTTGCAGGTCTTTTTTATTGGCGAGAACTTTCGTCTCATCGATAAAGACGCCTTATGGATTTTTGGTTAGGTTTTGGGTATTGTTATGACACTATGTGTCTTTGCTTTACTTTAGCTTTCATTTTAGTATTCTCTATGAGACGTACAACGTTGTGTTGTGATGATATCCTTTCCTGTGTACGCTCGCGTTTCCTGCCTCTTGTCGGGGTGTGACACTGCTCATCCCCTCCTTAGTACTCAAGGTCTCTCAAAAAACTCTCTATGTTTCTATTTCCTCATGGAAGTTTCACTCATTCTATCGACTTCCTCTCTCGTGTTGGTTGATATTGAAATGTGGCAGTCTGCTCTAGCCTCAGACACTAAAATCTAAGACGACACTATCTGATGTTAGAGCTATGAGATCAATCCACAATCTTGCTAGGACATTAATCAGATTATATTTGTTCTTCACACAATGTGAAAACAAGTAATGCTTTAAGAGTCTTACGCATTATCCTCGTGGTATTGCCAGAACATCTGAGTGATACGAAAGTACTCACAATGAAGATAGAAATCCTTTGAGCCAAATCACCAAAGACAAGCTCTTGGTAGGTGACATATGGTTCTCTAAGGATCAAACTTGTGAACAACCTAGATGCAACGATGGGGCAATTCTGAGTGAATCAAACTTGTTTCAGTATATGAACTGACAGGTAGTTTTTGGAAAACCTTTCAATGTGTTCAACAACTGTTTTTCGAGCACATTGACTGTGTACATCTTTCAAATCAAATATGTTTCTAATGAAATTTGATTCTATATGGTTAAAACTTTCAATGTGTCACAAAAATGTTTCCTGAATGACACGCGACTGATTTTCTAATCAAATTTTAATTAATCAGTGGGTTTTAATTCACTGATTTACTCATTCCGTGCTTTGTCTAACTTTGGACGCCTCGGCGTTTGAGAACAGCTAGGCGTAGCTGCGAAAACCATGTCAAGGAAGATTCTTTGGAATTCTTACTGTTCACAAGCGTTATTTATACTGATTAACGGAGTCTAGCAATGGTTTCTGGCAACCGCTATTCAACGAATGTTGATCAAGACACATTTTCGTTTGTTTTTACTTAAGTATACGTGCAGGCAATCTCGACCATCGGTGCACTGCTGGGACAGAGACATGTTATTCACTACCCCCGCATGCTCACACTCTTTTTCTAATTCAAAGACAACAGATAGCGAAAGACTACACAGCTTCGCAACTATGAGGCTTGCTATCACGATCCTGAAATGTGTGTGAGCATGTCAGTCGACTTATGTCTTATGACTATTGTACTATTATTTAACACCCAAATTGTTGGTTCCGCTGCGTGTAAATTTGGGGGTGTTAAAGCATCACCACCAGTGCTAGCTATGACACCCGACACCCACCATCATACACCTCAATCTAAAATCCCATCTGCCATTTGGTGCACCATTCGCTTACACTGTCTGTTGTAGGAAGCCACAGTGGGAAGGAGAAGGTCACTTTAGATGACCTATTTCTGTTACATAGCATGGATGGAGGAGTTAGTGTTGATGTTCCTTGGCATGTGGCCAAGTTTCTGTATGATAAGGCAAAGGGGTCTAAGTGGAAAAGCCCGATTGTGGGGGCACATTTGATTGGAAGAATTGCTAGCTATTATGGTTTGATGACATTGGGAGCTTTGATAAGTGTTACATTAGGACCCGAGACCTCCTCTATGAGTGTAGCCAAGTAGGTTGATCTAGGCATATGTAGGTACAATGGTCTGGGTATTGGTGAGATGGTTACTGAGATCCTTGAGGTTGCTGGGGATGATGATGATGGAGTCGGACAGGCTGAGATTGGGGGAGTTAGACGCCACCCCAACATGTCCAATGCTAATAGGCTCAAACCTATGGATGAAAGACTTGGAGAGATAGTGAACGACGTCACTGGGCTCACTTATGTTGTATCGAGGATGTCTGAGCAGTATGACTAGTTCTATGGAGAGTTTGGACAGTTGCAAACTGAGCAGGAAATGTTCATTTCAGGGAACACTAATCACCTTTCGTAGCTTCTAGCTCGTCACCATATTAATTACACCCGTTATAAAGGAACCCGCTATTCTTTTGTTCTGGACATTCCTGATTTTAGGGTTCAGCAGGGTGTGAATTTCATGTCTCTCCTCCTTCAGCTAGCCAATTTGGAATGTTTGGTGACGCTCATCCTTCTACCTCTCACAACCAGGATGACATGAACCAAGAACAATTTGATACTATTTACCTTTGTGTCTGTAATAATTTGAATTTTTAGGAGTTTATCACTTTTATCTATTATTGTTGTTACTAACAGTTGTGTTTGGAGGAATTCCTGATCAGACTCATGTTACGGCGTAAGCATATTTAGTGTTGCGCCGTAACCACATGTGTAGAGAAATATGGTTTACCCATTTACATTACTGGGCTTTCTTTGATTGGACCAATCCAATCATCTCCCTTAGTTATTTTATTTGATGAACATATCGTCCACACGTTACAACGAGGGAAGTTTTTGTTATATCTTTTTCTTCTATTTTTAAATACAAAAGGGACTTTGTATTATTCTAGTTGGGGGGAGGAAAAGACATAAGAAACAAATTAAACACTTGATCATGCCTTCAAATTTTCTTTCTTTGAAATTTATGCCAATTTTAAAATTTTTGACAAATTTTTCTTAAATAATCTAGAATTAATCTTTACCGAATGCACATTATCCTTTATTATTACTTGGTGAGATTTAAGCTTAATATTCCGTTTCCATCATATTATTCAAAAAAAATCCACCAAAATATTGAATGTGTTGGTAGTAATGTAGAACTTGGCATGTACATCATTTCGAGACCTAATTAATTAGCAGGAATAGATAGTTCAAGAAGGCAAAACTTAGGAAATCACCTAAATAGCCTATATGTGTGCGTTTATTGACTTGTTACACTAACTTGTTGACCTCCCGTGATAAACCCATCTGTTGCACTCATTAATTAGTGCAAGATACCCCTAGATCACCCAAGTTGAGCCAATCTATGTTTTCAACCCACTCTATATGTTTCGTTTCACCATTTTACCTTAGCCTACCCTATAGTGTTTATTTTCTTTGTGTTGAAATCTTTGGCTATTTAAGTCCATGGTTCAAGGGAATAGGAACAAGAATTATATACTTTCATAGAAGACTAATCAGTTATGATCTATAAAGACCCTCATGTATTACCACTTTCGACATTGTTTATCTCAAGTGGGGGGATGTACGTATAATATCAAATGTTGCAGGGGGAATAATTAAAGATATAAACCCCTGTAGCATTTGCATATGAAGAAAAGATGATGCAACAAAAGGCCATCCATGAGCTAAAAATGTAAAGATGGTGCAATATTTAAAAAAATTAAAAAATAGAGCTAGTAGCCCATAATTGCACCAAAATATCTCTATAAAATGGAGCTAGTAGCCCATAATACTTATGAAGAATGGAGCTAGTAGCCTATTATTGAAGATCGGATTTTCAGACTTTGACTCTTAGACCTATGGATTGACAGTAGCTAGTTATGACAACCTTAGATTACTTTAGACTATATGTTTTGTGTTTTTACATTATGAACCATTAAATGTGTATCCCGTGTCTATCCTAACCCTTAATAACCCTTTAAACCATAATACCCTTGTTGCCTTTGAGAATTGTTTGGACCCTAATTCTAACTGGTGCAGATTTGTGTACTTTCCAAGCTTATGATAGAATGCATGCTATAACTGTGCAATTGAGCGATCACCTCGAAAATGAAATACTTAGACTAGTGGAGAGCTGAGTGACTTTTTATCCCCTTTTTCGTGAGGTGTTCGGCCTTGATGTTTTCTAGCATAAGAGTTTTATAAATTCATTTCTTGAAGTTATTCTCAAGAAATCTTTTTATAAAATATTTTTAAGGTTCTACATCAAGGCAAGCAGAAGTCAAGTAGAGGAATATTTGATAACATCAAATATTTAATAATTTTAGTTGTCATTTTATCCCCTAAATCACCTACATTTGTATCACTAACACTTAAAAACAAGATATTTTCAGTTATTTTGTGGTTTTCAGGTAAAATGCTGATATTTTGCAATTATGGAAGTAAAAGGACAAACTATGCAATTATTCACAAGATGTTATGGCGTTAACCCTTCCAAGGTTACGCCGTAACAAATTCCATGCTGAAACACGACATTTGAAGGATGATCATGACGCAACACATTTATTGGTTGCGTCGTAGTGACATATATGGAAGGATATTATGGCAATATTTACCGTTACGGCGTAACAAGTTATTTAGTTACGGCGTAACTATATTCAAGGAACAAAATCATCGTATCTTTGGATTTTTGGAAGGTGCATCAACAGTTACAGCGTAACAAGATATAAGGTTACACCATAACACATGGATATTTATGGAATGACGTGTTACTATGGTTACGGCGTAATTAACTTGTGGTTACGCCGTAACACATTCAAAGCCTATAAATTGAAGACATTTCTACACAATTCAAACAACAACTTCTCCCAACCCATTCTTGGGTTTCGGAGCAAGGTCTATAGCAACACTAGTGATAGAAGGAAGGTTGAAGGAGCCATGTATCATGTGACAAATTTAGTTTTAGGAGTTTGTAGTGTTTTATAACGTTTCATACATTTTTCCTAAACCTAAGCATAAGTGTAATTCTCCTTAATATCAGTATCATTTTGTTTCATTTTAATCTCTTTACTTCTTTTGTTATCATTATCATAATCTGTATGAAGCTTTAAGTTGCATAATCTTGATGATAGTCTTAGATCTAGGTTTCGAGAACACTAAGTGCAAAGTGACGCACTTCACTTACACGTTCTCAATTCTCTAGTAGTACGACCCATATACATTGGAGGATCAAGGTATACCCATGACATCGGTCTCTTAATATTGGAACTAAAATTAAGTGTTTTGCAGCTTTAGCACCGGTTTAGTTATAATTCAGTTTTGGCCCTTACTTTCGTAAAGAAGTAAGCTTTTACCTTTGTTCAATCACTCTGGCAAAAGGCGCGACCAGTATTCAAGTCACGGTTAGGTTAGCATTTTACCATGAGAGGAATCAACCACTGTGAACTAGGAATAGGTCAATTCCCCTCGGGGTTCATTCCACCTAGGAATCATAGGCTAAACAAGGATGATCGTCTTAGTTTAGTGTCACCGCAGGGTATGATACTAATAAATTGCACCAAGAAAGAAATACAGAATTAACTTAATCAACTTGATAATGGTATACCTTCTATCCTAGTTTTATTTCCTTTATTTTGTGTGACAAATTATTATCTTATATTCTTTCTCTTTAAAGTCTTATTTCATTAATAAACTACTCCTAGGACGACCTCGGATTTGCCATCTATACTACCCACGATCGGGTTCTCTGCCCGTTAGTGCGTGGTTATGTAGATCGAGTTTTATAAATTTAAAACTTGATAAAATTATATGTTAAAAGAAAATACGCATCAAGTTTTTGGCGCCGTTACCGGGGAGTAGTTAATTCAATGACTTAAGACTTCATAGTATTTCTAATCATCTTTTCTGAGTAAATGATACAGGATACAAGAATTCAACTAATCAATGAAGCCGTGAATAAAGTCAAACTTAACGACTACTTAAACAAAAGTGCTAACCGGGAGACAACCCGTTAAGGTTTTACTTTCCGCAATAATAATAAAATTATTGTCTTGGTAAAATAAAAAGTTTATGTCAGGTAATCATCATTTTTCATAATACAAAAACGGTTTAGCTTACGTTACAGCGTAACCAATTATTGTGTTAAGCCGTAACAACTGAAACAGAAACGTAAAACCAATTCTATACGAGTCATAATAGTTTCTTCTAAACACACACATGTAAAACTCTCTAATCTTCGAATCTTCTCGCTCCTAATCCTCCATCATGGCATGTAATCATCATTATCATTTCATTCGTAATCTCTTGATTATTGTTTGCCAATAATCTCTTGATTATATTATGTTTTAAATTGATTAATTACCCCTTCTAAACATGTTAGAATCTAGAATTTAGGCTATTCAAAATAAGTAATACAATTCTTGAACGTTATGAATTCGATTTGTTCTATAAAATTTTGGCATGCACTATTTTACGCCGTAACCAATACGTAAAATGAGGATCGAGCGGTGGTTGCGGCGTAACGATGTTTTTGGTTACGCCGTAATCTATTTCTGGGGCATAAATTACTGTTTGATAAATTACCTTGTCCAAATCAGTGATTCAAGTTGGTATGAAAACAAATCGTGGGTATGAATTTCAAAAGGTTTACGACTTAACTGGGTTATTATTACGCCATAAATAATAGGGTTAAGACGCTATGGGAATGGTTACGCCGTAACAAGGATCAAATTACGGTACAACTAATCGAGTTACGACGCAACCATTATTGGGTTACGCCGTAACAATCTCCTAAACACCCTATTGCAGGAGGTTTTCTATATAATTGCACCATTTAACTTCTATAGTTTTAATTTACAGGTGAATGGCTAAAATTCAACAACCTTAACTTCTCTAGTGATAGTCAAAAATAATTTAGGCATATGTTTTTGGAAATTCGTATCAAGGAAATTTAGTGCCCTGAAGGGCTTGACTTTGAGGAATTTAGAGCCCTTCACAAAGGGATAGCTCTCCAAAACCTCAACCAGTTTTGCCATGTCATCTATGAACAAGATGATAGGCTCTTTACTTCTCAAGCTTAAAATAGGTTGTTTAGTATTAAGGAGCAGGTTGTTAGGGAGTATGTCATGGGATTTCTGTCAAGTTTTACCTTCAAGGATCACATTGAGGAGTTGGATACAGCAGATACAATGGTTTTTCAGCTTGGTGGGAAAAGGAGGAGCGTGACCATGTGATAGTTCATCCAGGCTCTTGGTATGTATACACATCAAGAGATGAATGACAACTTGTTTGAAGCTTTTTATGATTCATGCTACAGGAGCAGGCCTATCAACTACGACCCCACCCCATATGTTCTCAACATCACCACCCTTGCTAGCTATGACACCTAACACCCACCATCATACATCTCAATCCAAAATCCCATCTGTCATTTGGTGCACCGTTTGCTCACATTGTCTATTGCAGAAAGGCACAGTGTAAAGGAGAACGTCACTCTAGATGACATATTTCTGTTACATAGCTTGAAAGGAGGAGTTAGTGTTGATGTTCCTTAGTATGTGGCCAAGTTTCTGTGTGATAATGCAAAAGGGTCTAAGAGGAAAAGCCCGATTGTAGGGGCATATTTAATTGGAAGGATTGCTAGCTATTATGGTTTATGACATTGGGAGCTTTACTGAGTGTTACATTGGGACCTAAGACCTCCTCTATGAGTGTAGCAAAGCTGGTCGATCTGGGCATATGAAGGTAAAATGGTCTGGGAATTGGTGAGATGGTTGCTGAGATCCCTGAGGTTACTGAGGACGATGATGATGGAGCTGGACAAGCTGAGATTAGGGGAGTTGGACGCCACCCCAACATGTCCAATGCTAATAGGCTCAGAGCTATGGATGAAAGACTTGGAGAGATAGTGAACGACGTCAATGAGCTCACTTATGTTGTATCGGGGATGTCTGAGCAGTATGACCAGTTCTATGGAGAGTTTGGACAATGGAAAACTGAGCAGGAAAGGTTCATTTCATGGAACACTGATCACCTTTCACGGCTTCTAGCTCATCACTACATCGATCACACCCGTTATGATGGAACCCGCTATTCTTATGTTCCAGACATTCCTGATCTTGGGGTTCAGCAGGGTGTGATTTTCATGTCTGGCACTCCTGGTTACTCTACTGCTCCTTCTCCTTTAGCTACCCAATTTGGAATGTTTGGTGACGCTCATCCTTCCACCTCTTGCAACTAGGATGACATGAACGAAGACTGAGTCTTTGTTTTTAGTTAAACCAAGAACAATTTGATACTATTTACCTTTATGTCTGTAATAATTTAAATTCTTAGGATTTTATCACTTTTATCTATTATTGTTGCTACTAACAGTTGTGTTTAGAGGAACTCTTGATTAGACCCATGTTACAGCGTAAGCACATTTAGTGTTGCGATGTAACCACATGTGCAGAGAAATATGGTTTACCCATTTACATTACTGGGCTTTCTTTGATTGGACCAATCCAATCATCTCCCTCAGTTCTTTCATTGGATGAACATATCGTCCGTACGTTACCACGAGGGAAGTTTTTCTTATATCTTTTTCTTCTATTTTTAAATACAAAAGGGACTTTGTATTATTCTAGTTGGGGGAGGAAAAGACATAAGAAACAAATTAAACACTTGATCCTGCCTTCAAATTTTCTAGTTTTCTTTGAAATTTATGCCAATTTTAAATTTTTTGATAAATTTTTCTTAAATAAACTAGAATTAATCTTTGCCGGATGCACATTATCCTTTATTATTACTTGGTGAGATTAAAGCCTAATATTCCATTTCCATCATATTATTCAAAAAAATCCACCAAAATATTGAATGTGTCGGTAGTAATGTAGAACTTGGACTGTACATCATTTCGAGACCTAATTGATTAGTAAGAATAGATAGTTCAATAAGGCAACACTTAGGAAATCACCCAAATAGCCTATATGTGTGCATTTATCGACTTGTTACACTAACTTGTCGACCTCCCGTGATAAACCCTTCTGTTGCACTCAATATTTAGTGCAAGATACCCCTAAATCACCCATGTTGAGTCAATCTATGTTTTCAACCCACTCTATGTTTCGTTTCACCATTTTACCTTAGCCTGCCCTTTAGTCTTTATTTTCTTTGTGTTGAAATCTTTGGCTATTTAAGTCCATGGTTCAAGGGAATAGGAACGAGAATTATATACTTTCGTGGAAGACCAATCAGTTATGATCTATCAAGACCCCCATGTATTACCACTTTTGACATTGTTTATCTCAAGTGGGGGGATGTACGTATAATATCAAATGTTGCAGGGGCAATAATTAAAGATATAAACCCCTATAGCATTTGCATATGAAGAAAATAGGGTGCAACAAAAGGCCACCCATGTGCTAAAAATGTAAAGATGGTGCAAAATAAAAAAAATGAAGCTAGTAGCCCATAATTGCACCAAAACATCTCTGTAAAATGGAACTAGTAGCCTATTATTACACCAATACGTATGAAGAATGGAGCTAGTAGCCCATTATTGAAGATCAGATTTTTAGACTTTGACTCTTGGACCCATGGATGGAAAGTAGCTAGTTATGATAACCTTAGATTACTTTAGACTATTAGTTTTGTGTTTTTACATTATCAACCATTAAATGTGTATCCCGTGTCTATCCTAACCCTTAATAACCCTTTAAACCATAATACCCTTATTGCCTTTGAGAATTATTTGGACCCTAATTCTAACTGGTGTAGATTTGTGTACTTTCTAAGCTTATGGTAGAATGCATGCTATAACTGTGCAATTGAGCGATCACCTCAAAAATGAAACACTTAGACTAATGGAGAGCTGAGTGACTTCTTATCCCCTTTTTCGTGAGGTGTTCGGCCTTGATGTTTTCTAGCATAAGAGTTTTATAAATTCATTTCTTAAAGTTATTCTCAAGAAATCTTTTTATAAGATATTTTTAAGGTTCTACTTGAGGGCAAGCAGAAGTCAAGTGGGGGATATTTGATAACATCAAATATTTAATAATTTTAGTTGTCATTTTATCCCCTAAATCACCTACATTTGTATCACTAACACTTGAAAACAAGATATTTTTAGTTATTTTGTGGTTTTCAGTTAAAATGCTAATATTTTGCAATTAAGGAAGTAAAAGGACAAACTATGCAATTATTCACAAGATGTTATGGCGTAAACCCTTCCAACGTTACGCCGTAACAAATTCCATGCTCAAACACGACATTTTAAGGACGATCACGACGCAACCCATTTATTGGTTGCGCCATAATCACATATATGGAAGGATATCATGGCAATATTTACCATTACGACGTAACAAGTTATTTAGTTGCAGCGTAACTATATTTAAGGAAGGAAATCATCGTATCTTTGGATTTTTGGAATGACGTGTTACTATGGCTACGGCGTAATTAACTTATGGTTACACCATAACACATTTGAAGCCTATAAATTAAAGACATTTTTGCACAATTCAAACAACAACTTCTCCTAACCTATTCTTGGGTTTGGGAGCAAGGTCTACCGCAACACTAGTGATAGAAGGAAGGTTGAAGGAGCCATGTATCGTGTGACAAATTTAGTTTTAGGAGTTTGTAGTGTTTCATAACGTTTCCTACATTTTTCCTAAACCTAAGCATGATTGTAATTCTCCTTAATATCAGTATCATTTTGTTTCATTTTAATCTCTTTACTTCTTATGTTATCATTATCATAATCTGTATGAAGCTTTTAGTTGCATAATCTTGATGATAGTCTTAGATCTAGGTTGCGAGAACACTAAGTGCAAAGTGACGCACTTTACTTGGACGTTCTCAATTCTCCAGTAGTAGGACCCATATACATTGGAGGATCAAGGTATACCCATGACATCGGTCTCTTAATCTTGGAACAAAAATTAAGTGTTTTGCAGCTTTAGCACCAGTTTATTTATAATTTAGCTCCGGCCCTTACTATCGTAAAGAAGTAAGCTCTTACCTTTGTTCAATCACTCTGGCAAAAGGTGTGACCAGCATTCGAGTCGCGATCGGGTTAGCATTTTACCATGAGAGGAATCAACCACTGTGAACTAAGAATAGGTCAATTCCCCTCGGGGTTCATTCCACCTAGGAATCATAGGCTAAACAAGGATGACCGTCTTAGTTTAGTGTCACATCAGGTTATGATACTAATAAATTGTACCAAGAAAGAAGTACAAAATTAACTTAATCAACTTGATAATAGTATACCTTCTATCCTAGTTTTATTTCTTTTATTTTACTGACAAATTATTATCTTATATTCTTTCTCTTTAAAGTCTTATTTCATTAATAAACTACTCCTAGGACGACCTCAGATTTACCATTCTATACTACCCATGATCGGGTTCTCTGCCCGTTAGTGCGTGATTAGGTAGATCGAGTTTTATAATTTAAAACTTGATAAAAATATATTTTAAAAGAAAATATGCATCAATGATTAAAAATCAATTTGAGAAAACTGTTAAAGTGTTTAGGAGTGATAATGGAACTTAATTTGTAAATAAACAATTTAACAGTTTTTGTGAATCAAATGGTATAATACATCAAACATCTTGTGCCTATACCCCTCAGCAAAATGGTATTACTAAGAGAAAACATAGACATTTACTTAATGTTACTAGGGCTCTCATGTTCTAGGGGGATTCATGTGAACATGTGGACTGAATGTGTGCTGACTGCTTTATATTTGATTAACAGGTTACCATCTGTTGTTCTTTTTGGAAAAAGTCCTTATGAGCTAGGTTATAATACAGAACCTAGTTACTCTTACTTTAAGACATTTGATTGTTTATGTTTTGCTGTTGTTCTTAATAACACTAACAAATTTGCTGAAAGATCTGAGAAATGTGTCTTTATTGGGTATACTATGGATAAAAAGGGCTATAAACTTTATAGTTTAGAGTCCAAACAATTTTTATACAGTAGAGATGTTAAATTTTATGAAACAGCCTTTTAAGAATCAATCTTTAACCAAGGATTTTGTCATGGATTTCAATGATATAAACAATATAAATATTTTTAATAACCAAATGTTTAATGAATCCTATGATGAAATAAGAGGTACTAATACTAAGGATGTTAGCACTATACATAGAATTGAGGTTAATGCATAGTATATTGATAAATCTGTAATTGCAGAGGGTTCTGTAGATTTAAATACAGAACCTAAGTCTATTCCTGCAGTTGCAAAAGACACTATAAGTCATCCAACATCTACCAGTGGTAAACTATTCATGAGTCTCATATTTTGGAGAATATTAAGAATAGTGACACCCTAGGCAGTATACTAGCTAATGGCATCTCAGATCAGGTTGATGTAACTTTTGATGATGATAATTATGATTCTGAGGATGAAGAGTTTGGTAAATTTGATTTGTTATTTGGTTCTGATGAAGGTGACCTAGAAAGAGTAGTAAATGATGAATCTGTTAGGAGGTCTAGTAGGAAAACTAGTCTGCCAAATAGGCTTAAGGATTATGAGATTCAAGGAAAAGTTAAGTATGGGTTGAAAATATATGTTAATTATGCTAAGTTGAGTTATGATAATTACTCTTTTGTGACAAATCTTAAGAAAACTATTGAGCCTAAAACTTATAAAGAAGCTTCAATGGACTGTAAGTGGGTTGAAGCAATGAATAATGAAATGGAGGCTTTAAATAGGAATGGAACTTGGGAAATAACTAAGCTTCCTAAAGCAAGAAAGGTTGTACGTTCCAAATAGATTTTTAAAATCAAGTATAAATCTAATGGTGAAGAAGAAAGGTATAAGGCAAGATTAGTGGCCTAAGGCTTTAGTCAAAAGGAAGTGTTAGACTATGAAGAGACCTTTTAACCTATTGTAAAAATAGTTATAGTTAGGTGTGTATTGAGTCTTGCTATTCAAAATAGTTGGTCTATTTTTCAGTTAAATGTCAATAATGCCTTTCTGTATGGTAATTTGGTTAAGGATGTTTATATGTATTTACCTAATGGATTCTTTGTTCATGGAGATCAAAGGGTCTGCAAACTTAAGAGATCCTTGTATGGATTGAAATAAGCTCCTAGAAAGTGGAAAGAAAAACTTTCTAGTGTTTTGTGTGAACTTGGATTCAATTAAATCAAAAATGATCATTCATTATTTTTTAATTCTGAGCATAATATGTTTGTTGTTTTACTTGTTTATATGGATGATATCATCATAACTGGGAATAGCATTGCTAAAATAGAAAATTTTAAGAAATTGTTTAGTGCTAAGTTCATGATTAAAGATCTGGGTGAATTGAAATATTTCTTGGGTATTGAAGTTATTAAAAGTCAAAATTATATATGTCTTACTCAAAGAAGATATTATATGGAATTGTTAGACAAATTTAGAATGTTGGGGGTGTAAACCAGCTTCTACTCCTATTGAAATTAATCCAAATAAGCTAAACAAGAAAATTATTAAGAATGATGATTATCCTTTGGTTTGTTTTGGAAATTTTGAGAAACTAGTTGGTAAGTTGATTTATTTGACCATTGCTAGGCTTGACATTTCTTATGTAGTGCATAAGTTAAGTCAAGTTATGCATGGTCTTTTAAAATCTGATTTGAAATTGGCTTTTAAAGTGTTGAGGTATTTTAAGGGTGCTCCAGGAATGGGGGTGATGTATAAGGCTAGTGATGGTTTTGAGTTAACTGCTTTTGTTGACTCTGATTGGGCTAAGTGCAATGTTACCAGGAGATATGTGATTAAATATGCAGTTTTCCTTGCTAGTTGTCTTGTGTCTTGGAAAAGTCAGAAATAGTATGTGTTGGCAAAGTCCACAGCTGAAGCTGAGTATAGGGCTATGTCCAATGTTGCCTGTGAAATTATTTGGATACTTTAATTGTTAACTGATTTGAAAGTGCAGTACTCCATTCTTGTGTAAATGTTTTGTGATAGCAGTGCCAGCAATGCAAATTGTTGCAACCCCAATATTCTATGAAAAACATTTTAAGTTTGATCTTTATTTTTGAGGGGAAAGATTAATGAAGGAATTTTTAGAACTTGTAAAGTTTAGTCTCAGGATAATGTGGCTGATGTTTTAACAAAAAGTTTATGTTTTGTGAAACATAAGAAATTTTATGATGAGTTGAATTTGGTAAACTGGTTTATGTTTATTTAAAGGGGGTGTATTGAGTTACCTCTTGCATACTAAACTAAATCTGGTGACGGGTGTTTATGCTAATATCACATTCTTGTTTGTAGTTGTATTTATATATTTGTACACCTTATGAAGTCTTATGGAAGGCTGATAGGAGTTTAAGGGTGGAAGTTGTCACTTCTTTAAAGTTTATGGGTCAAAGGCATCAAGCGGCTAAAGATTATTAAAGCATGCTATATAAGCCATCTATCCTCGCATTATCTTCATTCAGTCATTTTCATTCTCTCTCTAAGTCTTAGTTTCACTCTCAAGAATCTAGGGTTTGTTAGATTGTAGTTTGTTAAGTTTTCTTTTTTGTAACTTGTAAACTAATTGTAATAACTTAGCAAATGGGTGGTTGGTTGTGTTCAGTTTTAATAAAATCAGTTTAATTCTGGTGATTTATGATTTGATCAAGAAAGTTTATAGCCCGTTTGACCCGTTACTCGAACCTGACCGGCCCACCCGTTTTGCCACCTTTACTTCAAAACCATCCCCGTAAGTGGAAGGCAATCACACCTCCTGAATTAACCCACAGGACTCTATGAGAAGTTATGAAAATTTTTATTTTTTTTAAATAACAAACTTTATCGACACCATATGACTTTTTTTTATCAAAGTGTCTACTAGTCAGAATGCGTTTTTTTAACTGCCATTTTTGGAACTCTAGTGATTGTCTTGGGGCGTGTTCAGTGGTGGCTCAAAGGTAAAGCAAGTAAAGCTAGGGCTTTAGACCCCCCAATTCTTTAAGGCCTGAATTTTTAGGATCTTGTATTTGTATAAAGCCAGTTACATGTTTTTTTTTGCGACCATCTTTAGGGATCCGATTACTAAAAGCTATAATTAGTCGATAAATGTTAAACAATCAAAGTTTTGAGCCTCTTTGGTTCTACTTTTCCATTTTCAAGCTTACGATTTGTAAAAATTCAAGCCCAAATATATTAAGTATATAAAAGACTCATTTGTGCTTTAAAAATAAGCAAAGGTTAAATTAAGTTTCCTGATAACAACCATTTAACCATGTACATTGATTAATCTATGCTTATTTTTTCACACCCACAAACATACTTGTACTCTCTATCTTTCTCTACTCATTATCATTCTTCAATCAAAAGTTGCTTTTAAAGATGCTTTAGTTTTCTCTAAAGAAATTGTAAAATAAAAACGAACGTAGAAAGAAAATTTAAAAGGAAAGCGAGCTATTTGTAGAAATAGAAAATACGACGACGATGTTGAGAGTGAAACTATAAAAACCGGCGAAGAGGCTTTTAAACAGATTATTTATTATACATTGCAATTCATGTAAAATAGAAAAAGAGTATTATTGATTGAATGCCTTACATATGAGATAGCATATGTATTTTTACTAGATACATAGCTTTGATAATAAGCAAACTAAACCCTAAACCTAATGGACCACAAACCTACAATCGGGCTTGGGCCAATGACTCGTCTAACACTCCTCCGCAGTTTGAACGAGAGTCTTTAGGATGGACAAACTGAATAAAATGTTGAAATCGCCTTATTCTTCTCTTCTTATTTCTTTCTTCTCTTCTTCGTTGATCATTTGTACGGAGATGGACTTGTAGTTGAAAACATAATTGAATACTGCTTCGCAGTTTCATCCATTTTTTATGACCTTTTTTTACCTCATGGCTTTGCTTTGCCTTTAGGAGGGAGCGGCAATTTGGTGGTCAACATTTGTCGTCAATGACAGTGATCTTAGACAACAAAAACAATTAGATGAGGAAGAAAAAAATTGGTTGATCGAAGGCAACTCAACATATTTTGTGTTTTGACAACTAGGGTTTAAGGTTTATGAATGAAATACGAAAATAAAATCCTAAATAAAAAAAAACAATAAAGCGAAAAAAACAGGATCCCTCCAGATCACCGTCAAGTAGCCGATGACCTAAGGATAGCAATTGTTGTTAGTGGGTTGAACCTAAAGCTCCAATACCATGTAAAGTAGCAAAAGAGTATTATTGATTGAATGCCATACACATGAGATAGCATATGTATTTATACTAAATACATAGCTTTGATAATAAGCAACTTAAACCCTAAACCTAATGGACTACAAGCCCATAATCGGGCTTGGGCCAATGACTCGTCTAACAGTTCAAACTATTTCATCATTGGAAAGTAAATTTAACCAATTTAAGGTATCTTTAGTTTATTTTTTAGCATTGAAAAATTAAAACCCCTAGATAATAACAAGCTAGAAATGTGATTGTTTGAACCTTAAAAGTTCTTTAAGTCATATTATGACAATTGTTTGAATATACATTTATATTTGAAACTAAGAGTTTTGAAAGAATTTATACATGTGGAAAATGCTACACGGATTGATATATTTAAACTCTTTTCGTGATACTTATATGTCATTGATGACATCAAATAACTTTGCATTTATACCATCATTTATCTCGAATAAATTACTCACTTTTATATAATTATTGCAAGAATTGTTACTTAATTGCTTAGAGTTGTTAATTTCAGTCATTACGGAGTGTTTTGTGAAGACATGCTAAAAGGCGCACATTTTGGAGCTTAAACGATGATATTTGAATATTGTTTATTTCTGACCCCATATGCCGTATCTAGCAAAGAAGATATTGCGTATCAGCGCCTGGACTTCACAAGAAAACACGCATACTCAATTCCTAATACGGCGTATCCTACTGCCTACATACGTCGTATCCAGCCTGGATAAATAATCAAAGATCCTGTAATAAATATAAAGAAGGAAAGATATATTTGATTGATTGTAAACGTAGCACGCACTTCAAGGAAATTACCCCTATACGCCGTATTGACCTCATTCAATATGGCGTATCCATCAATTTTCTGAGGCTGTAGATAGAAGACTCAAAAATGAGTTTTCGGTGTGCAAAATCATATTCTCTATACCATACATATAAAATTTGATTTTTTGAAGTGAAGAAGAGCAGCCAAGGTCAAGCATCGATCACGATTCCATAGAAGACACCGTGTAATTCCTATACTCTTGTAATCATTTAATTTTTGGTATCGTTCGGTAAAATGTTTAGTTTACTTTGGTTAATTGATCACGCTTGTAAAATTACAATGGTTATAGGCTAATACCCTCGGGTATTAGCCATCTTAATAAAGATTTAATGTTTGGTTTGTTTTAATCCGAATTGCTTAATTAATCGTTGATTGTTTAATTATGTTTATTACCTAATACTTGTCTACGTGTTTAAATATGCAACCTATCATTCAACTGGGTTTAGTGATACCTAACAAGCAATCTAGATACTAGGATAGCTCTCCATATTGTATTTTATATTACTGGACCAATAGGATCACAAATAATGTTCTATCTTTGCCTTTAAATTATGAGCTTAGTTGGACCGGCAGGTGACCCGTATGCTTCAACAAGTATGTTCTTAATTAATTGGTCTAGACTTGAACAGTGAACTACCAGTATATAAAATACCGTCAAACACTAAGTGGGTAAATTCCCGATGGGCTAGGTTTTAATAGTATCACCATTGCTTTAATCCCTTGATAGATTATAATTAAACTAAAAGGATGCTTTATGCGGATATGTTAATTGTGATAGGATTCAACGTGTCTAGGGCTTAGGATGATCTCCCGCCTAAGTCTTAAGAATGATATGCCGCCTTGAGATAAGCATTCATAACACTAAACAAACAAACCAACATTTAATTGGATTTAATATGGCTAATATAATTTTCTATCATTTGGCTTGTAACGCTCTTTTATCTTCTGATTATTTTCTTGCATGCTTATTGTGTATTGAATTGATTATTGTCACCATAAAACATGTGCCGGTCTCTCAGGCTGAAAACCCCCATTATCATTAGAACTAGGTTTAGCATAGGTTTAACAAGTAAATAGAATTAATTATATTAACTAAAATACTGATAGAATATAAGGTTAACGACCTCACTCTTAGTGTTCGACACCTTACTTACTACAAAACTCTACCTGATCGGGTACACGGCCCGTTAAAGTGTTGTTTTAGGATAAGTTGGCTAAATATAAATTTAAAACTTGGTAATCAATGAATTGACCCTACATGATAGCACATCAAGTTTTTGGCTCCGTTGTCGGGGAGTGAAAAAGTTTAACCTTTAATTTTATTAGTATTTCTAACCATTAGTTTAGAATAATTTAATTTTGTTTATATTTAATTGCATTAAGTGTTTAATTGTGTGTTTAAATTCTTGCATTATTTAATTGTTTTCAAAGTACTTTGTTCTGGTATATCACCTGATACGCCGTATCTACCAGTTGGATACGACATATCAAACCTTCTACTCAGACAACGTATTAATTATTGCAGTCTAAAAAACCTATCTGTTCTTCCAAACAATACGGCGTATTCTGTAAACTCAATACGGCGTACTGGCCCTCAACAGATCTATACAGCGTATTCAAATCAATTAAATACGGCGTATTAATCATCTGATCCAATAACAGTCGTAAATTTTTTCATTCGATTTCTTGTTTTATGTGTTCTCTTCCCTGAGGGCACATCCTACTGATCATTTATTCTTGTTCTCAAGAAAATTAAGACAGGAACCATGACAAAACCTACATCCGAAAATAACACTCGAACCACTTATGATTCAGACAACGCAACACAAAAGCTCAACATGGAAACCACGATTGAGATTGGGTACGAATTTGTAAAAATACTACAAGATAATGCCTTCAATGGAATAGACAGGGCCGACATTGTCAACCAAATTGCGAAAGTACTGGAAATATCATAAATTTCCAATTTTGCTTAGTGGACGTGCAAGGGAATGGTGGGATAATGAAATAAAAGGTACAATCACCACTTGGAAAGAATTAGGTAAGAAATTTTTCATAAATATTATCCACTATCCCATACTTGCCACAGTAAAATCCTAAATGACTTGGACAACGGGACATATTATCTTGAATTTCTAGAATGGTTGGGATCTAAATTCAAAAACCATTGTAACATGGACGAAAACACTAAGAATGGGCTATGGAATTTTTATGTAAATAAATATAATACTGAAAGGTCAATAAGCAACACTAAACAAAGTAAAGACGAACGTGATGAACCCTACTAGAAGAGCCCAAGAAAATCCTGTTCTGAATCATTCTATAAGCCCTATTTGATTCACAAGAAGGGAATGGAATCTATAATTTTGAAGAAATCAATCAGCATTTCCCTCAAATATCAGTTCCTGCCGAAGTAAACTTTGAGAACCCAAATAAACTATGAAAATCTGAAGAATTCACGTTCGTTCGATACTCGATAGGGATTGATGAAGAATTCATCACCCTCAGTCCAGGCAAATATAACGCTTGGGGAAAAACTCATGGAATCATATCTAGCATCTACCATGACCTCTTCAACAAGAAGTTTTACGGATGGTTCGTGAAGCGCACCAAATAGGAATGGGGAAGAGAAAAAGTCTAACTTAAAGACTAGCTGAAAAAAGTGCTTACCGGGAGACAACCCGGTAGTTTTTAATTGTTTGAAAATTGTAATTTTAAATTGTTTGATTGAGTCTGTCTTCCCAGACACTCAATACGGCGTATCGAACCTCTATGGATACGCCGTATCGACATGTCTAGACGTTATCAGTCTTTAAATTATGCATTTAATTTCCTACAAAACTTTAAAACATTTGTTTTTACAGGATGCAATATGGCGTATCCTTGGGTTTGGGATATGGCGTATTGACTACCTGTACAATGTGTTTATTTGTTTTCCTGCATTGTAACCATTGTATAACCGAGATAGGAATTGCACTATTGTCTTCTAAATTTTTGTGCAGGACCTTGCTGTAAAGAAATCGAGATTTGGTATACTCTAAAAAAGACGTGTGGTGAACTCGTACGATCATTCTCATGCCTCGTCAACACACTTTTGCTCAAGAACTCAAATTGGAGAATCATCCTGAGCAACATATCAGGGGAGTTCCTTGTTCTAATTCTATTTCCCATTTTCTTTAATTGTTTTATCTATACAACGAGGACGTTGTATAATCTAAGTGGGGGATGGAGAATTAGAACGCCTGCTTGTCTTTTCTTTTACAATAACATGCTATATGCTTAAAATTATGCCAAATTCAAAAAATTAACATAACTTTTGTAAAAATTACTAGTTACATGACCTCGCGCACTATAACCCTTAATACCAAATTGTGAGAATTAAGACTATTCTGTTTCCAAAAGTTTACTAAAAATTCCACAAAATTATGAGTGTGTCGGTGATGTAGTGGACTTTAGAACTTGGCTTGGTATATCACTCGAGACTACAATGATTATAGACTTAGATGGAGTAACATGTTTAACTGTTAAATTTATAGGAATACACCAAAAAGCCTACATGTTGTAAAATTAACTAACTACATTGGTTAGTTAAACCCCATATAACCCTTTGCTTACTCTCACTATAAGAGTAAGATCCCCTAGAAAAACCTGTTGAGCCATTCTTGTCTTTTTCACACCAAATTTCTATTTCGTTACACCTTTACACCTTAGCCTACCTTGTAGATTAAGCCTATTTAATCAAAGTTGCTTGCTTTTGTGTAAAGTTTTTTATTTCCTATGTCAAAGTGAAATTTTCTATCTCTGGTTAGGTCGGGAAATTGCACAATGCAATGGGAAAATATGTAGCT
>BQNB010098301.1:7068-19568 GCA_026074375.1 Tanacetum coccineum
CGGGAGCATAAAATTAAGGCAATTAGGCTTAAATCACAAAAACGAGAACGAAAATTAAAAAACGAACGCGACTAAAAACCTAAAATATGAAAAATTAATCCTAAAGTGAATTTTTTTTACTTTTCCTAAAAGTAATTGACTAAAAAGTAAGAATAAAGAAGACTAGAACGAAAACGGAGTTAAATTGAGTTCTAAAACGAGAAAACGAGAATGAGATCAAATCCCGTTCTTTAAAAATTGAAATTTTGCAAAAATAACCCTACGAAAGCACTAATATTTTTCCTAGAAACTATGTGATAAAATAAAATTTAAAAAAAAGATTTATATTTTTCTGATTATTATTTTATTTTTTATGAATTTTTTAAGTTTTTAATCTAAATAAATTATAAAAAATACTAACCGTTTATATAAAAATCTGAAAAAAGTGAAAAATAGCTTTAACAAAGCCTAACCTAAGAAAAATAAGCTGGGGTCGCTAGCTTATAGAAATAAGCTTGAAATAAGCCCAAAAGGGCTGTTGGCTTATTAGGCTAAAATGGCTTTAAGTATTTACTAAAACAAACTCATACCGGATGAGCTATTGTAGCACAGCGGTATGAGTTTGTGTGTTAGGGTGTTGGTATAAAGGGGGAGGTCTAGGGGTCGAGCCTGGGCCTCTCTCTTTTTATAAAACTTTTTTTTTCAAAATTTTCTTTTAAAACTTAAACATTAAGCTAAAATAACAAACTTTATAAAAAGAACTTTTTATGGAAACTACAAATAAGCCAGGAAAAAGCACAACTAAGTTAACAGAAAACTTATATTTTTAACTTAAGAAACAAAAGGCTTAAACAAATACTTTAAGAACAAATAAGCTAATGCAATTGAAAGATAAGCAAAGATAGGAAGGCACCTATATCTAATAAGCAAATACTAACAAAATAAGCTAAGGGAAAAAGGACAAATAAGCACAAAATTAAGCTAAAAGATGTTGGCAGTTTTTGCTTTTTCACTGAGTTAAACTAAGGCAGCTTAACTATGGCTTATTTAAACTCAAAAAGCTACTAGGAAACTAAAGGGCTAAAAGCATCCTTCACCCTAAACATAATAAGCAATAGTGAACAGAACATAAGCAAAATATTTAGCTAAAATAAGCTAAAATGCCAAAATGCTTAATACCAATAAAGGGCTTAAAGGCTTGACTGATAAGCTATATAAGGCAAAATAAAAGGGAAATTAAGCAAAAACAAATAAAGGCAACATAAAATAAGCATATAGGAACAAAATTCAACAAGGAAAACAAGTTGAATAAGCCAGAAATAAGCTTAAAGGTTCAGCAGTACTAATTTTAAAGTTAGTACTGCTATTTTTAACTTAAAACTGCTAGGCATATCTCTTAAGCTATGAAAAACTAAATAAGCTAAGGCCAAATGGAATAAGCTAAAACAGAAGGAGGGGCCTAACCTAATAAGCAATTTTAAACTAAGATAAGCCAAAGAAAAATAAGTAGAAAACATAAATAAGCAAATAAGCTACTAAGGTAAAACAACATGCCAAACAGTCCTAATGGGCCACTTTGAGCTTAAAAATAAGCTACTAAAGGGGGTCCTTAGGGCTTGAAACTGCTAGGGCTTAAAGGAGGGCCTTATGAACTATCTATAAAAGCAAAGAAAATAAATTTTTGACTAAAAATAAGCTACATAAAGAGGCTGAAAATATTGACTTTGGCACCAGGGGAGATGTTTATTAGTTTCAAAGGGGCTTAAAGCCATCTTCTAAATAAGCTGGCAAATAAGCTCAAAACTGAAAATAGAGTAAAAACAGATGGAGCATAGCTCTAAGTGAGCTTGTGCACCAAAAATTGAAAGCCAAAAACAAAAGCTACCATCTGATAATGGGATTTGAAAAAGGCACTTTTTAGCTAAAAACACTTGACACAAAAACAAAAATGACAGAATTGACAAAAACAAAGGAGACCAAAATATCAATGATTCTACTGCATTAAAGGGGTGAAAACAAGTATGAAACAACACTCAAAATGCTAGTTAATGAAAGTTTGATCTAATGAACACTTAAATTCTACTTTCCAAACACATATTAGAGCAACTATTTTTCAAAACCTTACAAATAAATTTTATCATATGAAAACTTAAAAGAACCAACATTAGGCTTATTGAAACTTAGTTAGAGGTGACTGAAAACCCATGAGCAAGTTTTTACCCGTTTTGACCCATTTTGGGTCTTGTCCCAAACACCCCTTTAAAAGGGTTTTGCACACTTTTAAACTGTAAAAATGAATTTTAAACTTGAACTGTGTATAACCAGGTTAACACTAAGTCATATAAACATAAACATACACTTTTTAATAAGAATTAAAAACCAAATAAAGCTAGAACACATGAACAGTTGTAAAAGTCAATTTTTATATAAACTTAAAACTTGAGCTTCATTAAAAAAAAGATTACAAATGCTTAAATGAAAGAGACAGAGTTAAAAACATAATTTAAAGACATAAAAAAATTACAACTAAAATTAAAACTACTCCTACATACGTCCTCATTTCTGTCTTCTTTCTTCTTTAAATAAGCAGTCCATGTCTTCATTGTGTGTTTCTTGTGTTTGTTTGCTGAATGTAAACAAAAGCTCAATCATGCCCCTTGAATTCTTTTGGAGCCCAAGCAATTGATCGTAGCCCTTAATTCCTTGTCATTTTTGATGAGCCAACGAATGTTTATGGGATTGCCCGGGTGTCAACAACCCATGTGGGTGTGGGGTTTGATGAATGGTGATGTTTTTGGCAGGTTGCGAAGAGGTAGGGGACAAATGAACAGTGTGGGGTTAGGGTTTGTTATTTGGCGGGAAATGGGAGAGGGAGATGTACAGTGTTATTCTCAGGTTTGAACTTTGAGAAAGTGTCAAGTTTGGCCCTTGAACCTTTATGTTTCTATTGCACATTTCGTCCTTGGGGTGGTCATATTTGGCCCTTGTAGTAAAAATAAACTTTGCACCGTTAGTCCCTTAAGGACTAACGGGATAATGGGTATAGGGATGATGGGTTTAACTCCCGTTAAGTGGGATTGGGCTTGCAAAATGGGCCGGTTATAATAATAAAAGAGACTTGGGCTTTTTAGATGGATTTTAAGGTTCAATAATTATAATGGGCTGACACGGGCCCACTAGGTGGGTACGGGTGGGGCCACTTTTAGCATTTTAGGTTTTCGGGTTCGGTTTTTTTGATGCCCTTTCCAACGCCATATCCCGGGGTTGACTTTGACTTCGTCTTGACTTTATTAAATGCACAAACGTTGTCGAGTCGATCCAAAAATGTCCGTTTTAGCTCCGTTTCCAATCCTTTTTCTCCTTTAGCCTCAGTTTTTCATGCTCTTTTCAATTCCGCTCTTGGTTTTGTCCGGTTTGGCTTCATTTTTGTCCTTTAGTAAATATCTGGTACCTGCACAGTACAAACACAAAAACAAGCATATTTATGGCATTTTATGTGCGTTTTTGGTCGTTTAGGGTCAATTTATTAGGTAAAAGGTATATGTAATTAAACGCATACCAATACCAAAGGCCCAGTTTGGGTTTGCCTTTTAGATACCTAAAGATTCTCTTTACATCATTTAGATGGGAGGTCTTTGGAGTGACCTGAAACCTAGAACAAGCATAGACTGCAAACATAATATCAGGCCTAGAAGCAGTCAAGTACATTAAAGAGCCAATCATGGATCTATAAAGGTGTACATCCACATCACTAGCTTCCTCATCCTTGACTAAAGGCTTTTGGGTCTCAATTGGTGTACTAGCAGTCTTTACACTGACAAAATCAAACTTCTTCAGGATTTCTGCAACATACTTATCCTGACTTATAAAGATACCATCTTCTTTCTGTTTGACTTGTAATCCAAGAAAGAAGGTGAGCTCTCCCATAGAACTCATCTGAAATCTACTCTTCATTAATGCCTCAAATTCATCACACCAAGATCTCTTTGTAGAACCAAAAATAATATCATCCACATAAACTTGTACTAACATGATATCATGTTTGTCCTTCTTAATGAAAAGAGTCTTGTCAATAGTTCCTCTTCTGTATCCATTCTTCAACAAGAAAGTAGATAAAGTAGCATACCAGGCTCTGGGAGCTTGGTGTAAACCATAGAGAGCTTTCACTACTTTATAGACCTTCTTAGGATACTTAGGATCTATAAAACCTGGAGGTTGAGACACATAGACCTCCTCATTAATTTTGCCATACAGGAAGGCACTTTTCACATCCATCTGATAGACTATGAATCCCATGTAAGAAGCAAAGGCTAAAAAGATCCTAATGGCTTCAATCCTGGCCACAGGAGCAAAAACCTCATCATAATCTATCCCTTCCTCTTGCCTATGTCCTTGAGCAACCAACCTTGCCTTATTTCTAACCACAACACCTCTTTCATCCTTCTTATTTTTGTAAACCCATTTTGTTCCAATTGCCTTCTTCCCATAAGGCAAATCTACAAGAATCTAAACTTTCTGAATCTTGAATTGCAACAGTTCTTCCTGCATAGCATCAACCCAACTTTCATCTTCAAGTGCTTCAGAGATCTTCTTGGGTTCATTTTGAGACAAGAAACAAGCAAATAAACAATGCTGGAAGTCCTTATGATTATTTCTCCTTTGCTTTTGAATATAACTTACAAAAGCATGGGCTCCAGAACTTTTGGTCACTTTGCTCCTTGTTTGAACTGCTGATTTTGGATCTCCAAGAATTAGAGTTGAAGGATGAATAGAGTTTATCCTTGATGTGGGAATAGGACTAGCATTCACAATAGTTTCTAAATTTGTGAAGTCAGCCACTGCACCCTCATCATCATAAGATGCATTGGTAAAAATACCAGCAGTAGGATTGTCATAAATTTCCTCAAGTGCAGGTATTTCTGAATCATCTTGGTCAGTATTGGTTAGATCAGTGAAGGATAGTCCACCATAAGGACTGGTAGTACTAGCAGTATTAACTATGTTAGTACTGCTAGCTTTAGCAGCTCCTGCTTGAAGAAGCAAATCCTCAGTGTCTTGGGCAAACTCCTTCCTAAGAGCTTCACCTGCATCATTAGCATCCTGTTCTTGTCTTTTAAGTCTTTCAAGCTCATCCAAAAAGACTTGATCCTTCTTATCTAACGGCTTTAAATCAGGATGCGTGGTAGGTTCTTCACCTACATTATTTGCTTTTGAGCTCTTGACTATTGAAGTATAAGAAGACCATATTGGCAGTACAAAGTAGTCCTGAGCAGATTCAATTTCTATTTCAGAATCACCTGCATTAATATTATCTTTTGTACCTACATTATGATTAGCTTCTTGTGGACCTGCATGCTTGTTAGCTTGATTCTCTGATCTCATAGGTTGATAATTCATTAAATCAGTTAAATAATCAAGATCAAACAACCAAGTTGGTCCTTTCCCTGCAATATTTGGTTTATTTTCTAAAAAGGTTATGTGCAGGTTTTCTTCAACTCTCTTGGTTTCTAAATTGTATACCCTAAAAGCCTTGCTTTATAGAGAATACCCAATTAAAAACTCTTCATCTGATTTCCCATCAAACTTTCTCAAGTGGTAAATGGTATTCAAGATGGTTACATGGCACCCAAAAGGTCTTATATAACTTATGATTGGTATTTTACCAATTATAAGTTCATAATGTGTCATATTTTGAGGCTTGGTCACTAATACCCTATTAAGGACATAACAAGCAGTACTAACTGCTTCAGCCCAAAAAGTGTTAGGTAATGGGAGATAGTAAAGAAATCATGTTCGTGAGATAATAAGAGGTTTGTTATGTTTTGTCATTAATAAAACCTTAGTCTAAGTTGATTGTAAAACATTTTGTATAAAACCGGTTTATTTGTATTAACATAATTGGTAGAGCATAGCCTTGCCAAGGCTGAGGTTGAGGGTTCAAGTCCCTCCTTCCGCTCCCGGCTTCGTCGTTTAGTGGTAACGAGTGTGCGCCCCTTTAGAGATAGGGGTGAGCAGCAAGCAGCCCCTTGTATAGGGTTCCAAACCTACCTTCCTAATAAGAAGAAAGGGGCAAGCCAAAACCTAGTCCTAACAAGTTGCTGGCTTTTCATCAGCCCTTGCGCGCTAGCCTTTTCCCTTACTAGTAAGGGGCTGCTAGTTGTAGCGCGCATTGTACTAGTGAATAGGAAAAGCGAATTGAGATTACTAATGACGGATGGAGGTTGAGGATAGAACATGTTCGGTCCCTCGCCCTTATCTCCTTCGCCGGAGAGACTGCAAATGATGGGAATCCTATCGATAAAGAAGAGGTATAAGCATCGCCTCTCGATCCAATCCGTCTTCCCTGGCCTCCCCAAAACACTCTTGATACGAAAGAGACCTCCCGCCATAGAGAAGAGATCTAAAGTCTGGGTCCCCTCGATCACCCTCCCTTGAAGCTGAACTGGTCGAGAGAGATGAACCCGCACCACATTTTATAACCTTCGAACCGAAAGCCCCAACTAGAGATGGAATTCCAGAACCTAAACCACTCCGTTGAGAGCTCCGTGACTCGTTCAAGGGAAGGTCCACCAATGATTGCCATTCTCCCCCTATCTGTCTCTTGATCCCTCATTCCACTAATCCGTTGTTACTTTACTGATTCATTCAAGGCATAGACTCCCTCTTTGTCTTATTAGCGCAGGTGTTCGTCAACGATGAAATTAAGACTCGAAGAAAGAGGGCTAGGCCCCGGGAGGGCTTTCAGGGACTGGGTAGGGTGGATTATAGAGCTAGGGGCTAAGGTTTGTCCATTGGGATTGGGCATGGACGAACCTCGACTGGGCCAGCATTGATGAAAAATGACAAAAGACAAACTTCTCCCATCGCATCATTAACCGGTGTAGGATGAAAGATCAGGTCCAGGATTCGAGTCAAATCGACCTTCCCTCTCATCTCAGGGTGAGGCAAGGAATTCAAGCAAATGTTCGTTCTTCAATATCTCAAGAAGTTGGATTAGCTGCTCCTCCGACCCGGAGTGGATTCTAGTGGAAGGGCAGAGCAAAGCCTTGCAGTAGGAAGGTGTTCGTTGCTGGGACGGGTTCAAACTGGACTGAAGGGAGGAGGAATTCAATAGTCCTCTCTTCCTGGGGATTCATCACTGGCTAGGGCTTTCGAATCAAAGCATGGGCATCTGCAACTAAGAGGGAGCAGTAGATCGTCGATGGAAGAGCCATGTCAGTCAATTTCTATTGGGACTTCTATGGATTATGGATTCGACTAGAGGGACTCCTAGCAGCAAACTAGTATAAAGGGGCCCCAGACGCAGGAGCCGCCAGCCGGATCGACCAACAAATGATAGGCCAGAGGGATGGGCTCATTCGACTAATCAGTGATCCCTGGGCCTACCTAACACAGATGTCCCTGAAATAGGGGATTGGTTGATCGGAAAGCTCGGGCAGGAGTAGGACATTCCATACAATTCCGATTCGCTAGCCTCTCAAATCCCATTTTTTCATCGGGGTGAATTCTAAGGTTCCTTATTCCGGTTGTAAAGCGGAAGAAGAGGGAGAAGGTTTCATTCCACCAGCAGCCCACGTTTCCGACCCGAAAGGAATTGCAAATGAAAGAAGAATCTGTGTGCACTATCCATGGAGTGGAGTGACTATTCTGAATCTCCTCTTCTCTATCTCCCCCTTTTTTGCCTTCGGCTATTACCGGCTGGCAACGCTTGGCCCAACATTGGATTTGTTTGAAAACAATACAAGCAAGGTGGCGTTCATTCAATCAAAGCTTTTATGCCCTAGCACTAATGACTCTCTTTGGAAAGAAAGGAATGCAGGGAACAAGTCTTTCCTTTCCACTGGTTCTTGAAAGCTCTCAATCCCCCCTTCTCCCATATTGATTCTCCCTCTCGCATCGGTTCTGCATCAGATAATGGGCCCATGCGCAAACTTTCTCTTTTATTGTATTGGCGCCCGATAGGTAGGCTATTAGATTGAGTCGAAAGCCTACCCATAAAGGTTCCGATTCGAGCGAGAGCCCAAACGGGGGAGGCGAGAACATCTTGATCGAAAGCTCCACTGTTCTGAATAGTGAGAAAGACTTTTTCAAATTTGATCAAATCGATCGATCATTTTTGAATATCTTAGGTGGGCCAACCGACCGACCGAGTTGGGCTGGGCGTCCATGTCACAGAACCTTTCTCTAGCCAAGAATCCCATTATTGATTGAATCGAGGCGGATCCAATTCATTGGCAAATGCAAAATCTACCGTTTTCACACTCAGAAAAACCTAGAAAAGAGGAAGAGTCACTAAGACAAGAGCTAGGTAAGCAAGCAAGAAGGAGAGGCTAGAAAAGGCAGGGGCTCTCCATCTCTAGGAACATTGTGTCCAGGATCTGGTAATCTAGAGCCTTGCTTCTTCTGGTCGGCTCGTATTAGCCTGTGCTTTATTACAGGTAGTCATTCCCCCGTTCCTTTAGTCTTTTCAACGGTACTTGAATCTTAAGTCGCGGTCATGTCTCGCCCCCCCGGTATAGTGACCGGTTCCATGTTTTCCCCGAATTTCATCAGTTCCAGGCTCAAGTGCCTGTTCATCCATCTTCATTCCAAAGGCGAGCATATCCATTGAGTGACTGTAACTGCTATCGTTTACAGTCAATAGTTCTTAACCAACTTTAGAGCTTTATAAAGCTTTAAGAGAGAATAGGGAGTAAGGGGGACCTTCGCTTCATTAGAAATTGGACCCAGACCTTCTTTCTTCTCCTGCGGAGCCCTGATAAAGTAACTGGCGGCAGGTTAGTACAGTTCTCCTGCTTGCGGATTTTTCCCTGCGCTGATTCAGGAGTCTTCTTCTTTAGTCTAGGATTCTAAAAAAAAAAGAAGCGGCTGGGCGAGAACAAGAAGGGGTCGTCGTCCGGCGGCCGTCTACTAAGCGAAGAGCCGCTCGCTTCCTTTTATTCGCACATAAGATGTGCAGGTAGCCTAGGGGAAGAGAAGCAAGCTAGCCCCGCCTACCTCCCATCTATATCTATAGGCGGCAATGGTAAGAGCTGGTAAGCATGGTAACTGTATCGGCGGCCGGGGCCGGTGCTCCGCGTTCTATCTAGGTTCCGCTCTTATGTACGCCCGGGGAACCTCTTCAATAGAAGAACCCGTGTGAGTGGGAAGGGATTGAATCATTCATTCATCTTTTATGTCTTCTTCCGTGATCCATTTCATGTCAACTCTAATTAGTTATAAAAAGGCCTACTTTACAAAGGGAACGTAGTTTCCCGGGAACCAAAAGGTTCCCGGTAACCGGCCGCATCGGCCCGGTAACCTTCGTTACCGTCAGCATTTGGTACTCTCTCGATAGCTTCAATAGTTCACTGAATTTGGTGTAATAAACCGCAAGCCCTTCAGAAAGAAAGAAAAAAACAGATAAGAAAGGTTTGGTTACGGGAACCAACGGTGAAGAAGGTTACCTACTTTCGGTGGACGTGGAGCCAACGAGTTCAGTCGAACAGCGTAACGAGTCTAAGGTTACAGAAGCGTTCGCCAACTTTGATAGGCATAGCATTGCAAGCAAATAGAGCAGAGAGCTTACCCTTTCTTTCTATTAGAGTCGTGAGCTTGTTGTAGTCGGTCCTAAAGGGAGAACCTTTCTGCTTACTTGCTATATCCCCGCGTCCTTGCACGGCTCGTTCTTCGCTTCCCCCTCTCACCCAGGCCATATGGAGTATAGCCAAGTGGTAAGGCATCGGTTTTTGGTACCGGCATGCAAAGGTTCGAATCCTTTTACTCCAGATTCTCAACAGATAAAACAAGCTAAAGAGAAAAAAGCAATAGAAAAAAGAGAAGGGCAAAGCTATAGCTAAAGAAATAGCTAATTCAGGATGATATAGCTCGACTGTTAAGGAAAGAAGAAAGAAAAGCTCTCTAGCCCAAGATTCACTGCGAAGGAACAAGCTAAAGGCTTCCGAAAGATAGTAGAGCTAGGCAAGGTCTTCTGTGAGTGAACGAGATGAGGCAGTGTTGTTCCGGTGCTTTCTTATGAGGATCGAGGCTGTGTTGTACCACCTGGGTAGGTGCTTTCTTCGCGAGTATGTCTGTTGATTGCGCAGTGTCCTATCTGCTCAAGTCAAGCTTTCCTGCAGGCGAGACAGATGCCGATTCTACCTCTGTCAACTACCTCTTTCTTTTCTCACTCTTTTTTCCATCAACGATTGCCACGTGAAAGCTCTAAGTCAAGAAGTCAAGCCAGCAAGAAAGTGAGAAGGTACGGTTTCATCATCCTAAGCTACCTCACCTCACTAAGTCCAGTCTATGCCCCCGGATAGAGACAGGGTGAATGCTTTGGTCATACTAGATGACGAGGCTTACCGAAATACCTTTGCCGTAACTCAGAGAAGGCCGCTCAAGCAGAATCCGAATACGACTCTCGCTAAACAAGAGCTCTTTACTGCTAAGCTGATCACAACTTCAACAACAGCAAGAAGACGACTATACTAGCCCGCTGAAAGCTTTGAACATTCTCCTTTCTCGGGTTCCTAGCCGGTTCGAGAGAGAAATTCCTACTATAAAAGGCAGAAGGTAATCCAATTAGTAGAATGCTGCTTTCTATCGGTTGTTCACATTCAAGCATGAGTTAGTTCAGAGTCGGCAAGGGGAATCAGAGAAAGGGCTGTTTAGTCAACAATCATGACCGTGGGAACATTTGTTCGCTTTATAGGTACCCCCGAATCTACTAGTCATCGCCTTTGAGCTGGGAAAAGCATTTACCTGGAGTTGGCTATTCCTTCTTCAGCAAAGGAAAGATGCCTTGATACCAAGACTAGCTGCGTCTTTTTCGACTAGTGAGTTGTTGCCGTCACTGAACTCGGGCACTGAAAGACCTTTCGAACTATAGTGGATCAAATAGCTGCTTATTCTTCGGTAAGGAAGGCTGTTCGCCAGGTAAGGCCTTGGACTGCTTGTTCGTAAGTCAGTACAGCACTAGCAATAGCTTTTTCAGTACAATGAGTCCCCTTCTCCACGACAACTCAATTTGTCCGGTAAACTACTAGGGGCTCACCATGATTTAGTAAAAGGGAGGGGAGATTTGCTCCTCATCCGGGGGTTCATTTCATTCATTATGAACTCAAAAAGGTCTTAAAAACTTCATAGAATTCAGGATCGGCCATTTCATTTGTGCTTTCAGCAAGTAGGCGACGCGAATCTATTTCTATGCTTCAATCGGATACCAATTGCTTGGATGCGTTTGAAGCCTCGAGATGACTTGCAGAAAAAAGCTTTCTAGGTTTGTCTTCTGTCTCCGTAATAAATGGTCCATTTATTGATGGGCGAACGACGGGGATTGAACCCGCGCATGGTGGATTCACAATCCACTGCATTGATCCACTTGGCTACATCTGCCCCTACCCCCGCACAGGTTTTAGTCTCTATCTACGATCAGACCCTTTCTGAACTCCCCTATGACCGCTATCAAAGAGAAGCTTTTTCTTATACTATAGTTGCAAGTCTATTGTTCTCTTTCCGAATTAGGTGAAACAAAGCTTCAAACAAAGAGGTTGGATGTCATCATGTTATATGGTAAAACATTTTTACTTAAGATTAAAGAGAGGGGTCGGGCGGGTAGTAAATGCTCATTTAGTAGACAGCGAGCGAGCAGCAAGCACCTACTCCTATCAAAATGAAAAGCAGCAAGCTGAACTTGAATTGAAGAAGCGAGCCTCTATCAGAGAAAGGAAAGCCGTTGCGCGTTAGCGCATCCGTTTTCTTGCTCGTTAGCGCCCTTCCTTCAGCTGGCTTCGCCTTATCTATTCATCTCTTTTTTCAAATGGAGATTTAGGGATCTCTCTTGTTCATAGATCTTGAAACCAGGACCTATCCCCGAAGAACCAACACTTAAAGGTGTAAGCAACGAAGTTCTCACCCTGTCACCCGACATGGTTCTCCCGACGATTGTCCCCTGGGCGAAAGGGGACACATTCTCTTTCCTTTCTTCAATCGTTCCGATCAGGACAAGTGGTTTGGGTTCGTTTTCGTCCTCCTATCTACCAATCTCGTCTACCGTTCGTGACTCATGTTGGGGCGAAAGGTAGTTGTAGAGGAGCGGCTGTGAAAAAAGGGCTCTTCCCCCCTTTCCATTGAAGTAGGGAGGGCTTCCTTCCCCGCCATTCCGGCCTATTATTGATAGGGATTTTACCGATGCTGAAGGTAGCTTGCTTACCAAGCCACCCACTTGAGAAGCTGGTCGCTAGAAAGAAGCGACGAGGAAGCGAAGCTGTCTACGAAGCTTTGCTTCTCCCCTGTAGTCGTAATACTCAGCTCGTCGCTATTTTTTTTTTGTTTTTCTTTGATTCAAAAGGTAACCGGTGGTTCCCGACTTTCTCTGGTTTCCGCAACCGTAACCATTTTTCCGATTACATCAACTTTTTTTTTGAATAGCGATACGCTCTAAAAAAAGTGAAGGATAAGCAACCATTCTAGAAGCGGTAGCTTCCCGCCTCCTTCATTCCTACTGCCTCCTTCGGTGAGAAGTTCCCTTCCTTTTTCTT
>BQNB010098302.1:0-13148 GCA_026074375.1 Tanacetum coccineum
ATTTATGACCCAAAACAGTTTTGTAACTCTTTTGACCCATTTTAATTCCTAACCCAAACACTCCTTTAAGAATCCAAAATCTATTTTTAAACTTGATTTCAATTGATTTAAGCCAAGTTCTTTAAAAAACAGATACCAAGCTATCAATATTAAAACTTAATAAGCAAATTTCAACTACTGATAAGCCCTTAACAATAAGCAATCAAAATAAGCAGTTCTAAGTTAAAAGTGACAGTTTTAATGAAAAACATGAACAAAGAAGATTTAAACATTAAGCAAGCATGAATAAGCAATAAACATTAAGAATAAGCATAAATAACCAGAGATAAGCACTAAAATAAGCAGTAGAATAAGCAAACAGTAAATAAGCTAAAAATGTGAAAATGAAAACTTACAAGTCCCTTTGCTTGAACAAGGGCATTAAATGCTTTTAGAGCTTATCTACAAAGCTCCAGCTTATCATAGATAACTTGGTATGGTCATATAAGCCCATCATTTTCTGGCTTATCTTTCAATAAGCTAAGGTGTTTTGAGAGTGATAATGAAACATAAAAGCTTAGATAAGCTTTTGAGAAAGCATATCTAAGAAACACATGTATATAAGAGCTTATTAAACGTATTTAACTGTATTGAAAACAGATTAAAGCTAAATTGCATTAGGATAAAACAGATTAAAAAATTTACTTAAAACTAAAATTTTCATTAATATTAAAAAGTTACAAAGCTTGAAATTAAAATACAATTTAAAGTAAAATAAGCATAAACCTACACTACTCCTACACTAAATTACTCTAGATCCTTTACAAGAGAAATCCTATCACTATTTATAGGAAAACAAAGGGCTTGGTGTGTGCTAGTTGTGCTTCTTCTGTGAGGAGAGAGAGCTCTTCATCCTGGCCTTCTATTCCTTAACCGCCTCATTCTCTAATCAATCTGGGCCCTTGGATTGATGAAACGTCACTTCCACCGATCAATCATCCTAGGATTGCCAGCGTGGTTTGTCATCTTCTGGGAAAATGGGTTAGTGGGTTGTGAGTGGGACACAGGGTAAAAAAGAAGGGGGGGGTAAATAGTAAAAGTGTTGGATTTGAAGGGATTTGTTTATAAGTGTTTGTTTTGAGTTAACAGGTGTTAAGATAAGGGGAAATGGGGTTAAGGGTAAAAGGGTGTAGGGACTAACGGTGTAATGAGTTAGGGACTAACTGTGTACAGAGTCAGGGACTAACTGTGTTAGTCCCTAAGGACTAACGGTGTAAAGAGTTTTAACAGAATTATGGTTAGGGCTTTTTAGGCTTAATGGGCTTTTAATGTTGGGCCAGTTTTGAGGGTTTTGGATTTAGGCTTTCTTGGGCTGACCTGGCCCATTAAATTGGGTACGGGTTGGCCCAATAAGATGCTCATGTCCTCGGATTTAATCTTTCACGCTCTTTCTGTTCCCGTGCTCGGTTTTGTCTGGTTTTGGCCTTGTTTTTGTCCTTTAGTGAATATCCGTTACCTGCACAACATAAATTACAAAACATACAAATACGATGCATTTTTGATATATTTTGGTCATTTTAGGCTCGTTTTAATAGGTAAAATGTATGTGTAATTAAGCACATACCTGCGACCTATCATTCAACTGGGTCTAGTGTTACGGACCAAGTAATCTAGATACCGGGATAACTCTCCATATCGTGTTTCATATATCTGGACCAATATGATCACAAATAACGTTCTGTCTTTGTCTTTTATGTTTTAGCAATCATGCTCTTAATTAACTGATAAAGATTGGAATAGTAGACTACCAATATATAAAACACCTTCAAACAATAAGTGGGTAAAGTCCCGTTGGGCTAGAGTTCTAACAGGATCACCACTGCTTTAATTCTCTAAGATACATTATAATTTAACTAAAGGATGCTTTATGCGGATGCATTAATTATGACAGTATTAATTGTGTCTAGGTCTTAGGATGATATCCCGCCTAAGTCTGAAGAATGATATGCCACTTCGAGATAAGTAAATCATTGAACTAAAACAAACAAACCAACATTGAACCGGATTTAATATGGCTAATACAGTTTTCTATCATTTGGCTTGTACCGCTTTTATATCTTCTAATCTTCATCTTTTATGTTTATTGTGTATTGAATTTGTATTTGTCATCACCAAACATGTGCCAGTCTCTCAGGCTGAATCCCACATTTCATTAGACAACGTACATAGCATAGGTTTAACTAGTAAATAGACTAATTAAAATACTGATAGAATATAGGATTAAATTTCCACTCTTAGTGCTATTTTTTTTAGATAAAGGGGATCAACCCCGGTAAAATACACTCTTAGTGTTCGACACCCTACTTACCGCGAATTCCATCTTGATCGGGTACACTGCTCGTTAAAGTGTTGTTTTAGGTTTGTCGGCTAAATATAAATGTAAAACTTGATAATCAAATAATTGACCCTACACGACAGCATATCAGGTTTTTGGCGCCGCTGTCGAGGAGTGAAGTTGTTTAATTCTTATTTATTAGTGTTTTAGTTTAGTTTAAATTGTATATTTGTGTGCTTGTTTGTGTGTTTAATATCCTGCATTGTATATTTTGCATATTGTGTGTTTGTGTGCATTGTTACAGCTTGCTATAACATTTTGAGTCGAATACTCAATACGGCGTATTCATCTTGTTGGATACGGCGTATTAATTTTTTTCAAATCAATACAGCGTATTCGACTCTATCATCAATACGACGTATTCAGTTTACTGAATACGGCGTATTAAGCTATTTGACAAGTTTTCTTTCCTAGATAATTTATTACAGGTATAATGGACGACCCCAACATCACTATGGAGGAATACATCAGACTTCAAGAGGAAAAAGCTCAAAGGGCCAGTCGAACATTCAATTGGAAAACTGCCACATATGGTAAGGTAAAATATTATGAAGATGAGGACGATTGCTTCACCAACTTCGAATCTGAATTCCCAGCTATAGTATTTGATGATACGTCTGATGCATCACTCTCCTGTGAACCCACGGTAAGTCCTCTTAACGACAATAAAATTGACTTTAGAATATCGTTTGACGAATCCGACTATGAAGATTACACGGTAATTTATGACGAAAATTCATTTTCCTATAAAATTATTTCTGTCAACGATTGGAAAACGGATTCTAAAAATGATAATGATAAAGTCAATATGCCTTTTCTTCGACACCCGAGCTTGAGGTCAGTTATTCTAATGATTTGGACTCGTTTAAAGATTTTGAGAATGAATTTCCAGCCATTATTTATAATGATGCTCTAACGTCTAAATCAGATTTCTTAACTGAACCTACTGTAAGTCCTCAACATATCGATGAATTTAATTTAAAAAATGAAACATCGTTGTTCGAATGTGATGAAAAGGAACAAAACATTTTATACTTTAATGATCTACTTCCTTTCAACATAATCTATCACGATGACTTAAAATCGGATAAGGACAATGATATTGATGAAATCGATATTGAGCAATCTTTGAGGGATATGTCTGTCGTACCATTACCTAATGTAATAAATACCGATGATGGTGCCTATGCACTAAGGTCAAATAAGCTTTTGGAAACAAGTCATGATACATCTAATAAAATTTTCAAAACTGAAACCTTTATCAAGGAATTATGTGTTAATATCATGACTTGTAATCATCTTAGTAATGGGATGTCATTCATTTTCCTAATCAAGAATTTGTATGTGTTGTTTGACATCTCGTTCGACCCCAAATTATTTTATAAGGATGGGATTAAATTGGGGAAAGTCTAACTTAAAGACTTTTCTGTAAACAAAAGTGCTTCCCGGGAGACAACCCGGTCATTTTAATTTTTTTCTGCATTTTAATTGTTTGTTGCACGAGTCTGTCTTCCCAGACACTCTATACGGCGTATCGAACCCCTCTGGATACGGCGTATAGAGATGTCTGGACGTTATCAGTTTTTAAAACTTAATTATTTAATTTCTAGTAATTTAATTGTTTCTACAGGAACAATACGGCGTATCCTAGGGTTTGGGATACGGCGTATTGATCCCTGTACAGTTGTGTGTTTAATTGTTTTCTTGTACCATTGTAGCGAGATAGAATTTGCACTTGTCTTCTAATCTTTTATACAGGACCTTGCTGAAACTATGATATGGTATATGCTGAAAAAGACATGTGTTGAACTTATCCGGGCATGCTGAAGCCCTAGTCAACACACTTTTTGCTCAAGGACTCATCTTGGAGAATTATCACGAGCAAAACATCAGGGAGTTTTCCGTTCTAATTCTATTTTCCCTTATTATTTAATTGTTTTATCTATACAACGAGGACGTTGTATAATTTAAGTGGGGGGATGGAGAATTAGAACGTACTTGTCTTCTTTTTTACAAAATAACATGCAAAGTGCTTAAAAACGGCCAATTTTTTTTTCCAGCATGACTTTTGTAAAAATCACTAGTTACATTACCTAGCGCACTATAACCCTTGATACATATTGTGAGAATTAAGCCTATTCCGTTTCCAACTGTCTACTAAAAATTCCACAAAATTATGAGTGTGTCGGTGATGTAGTGGACTTTAGAACTTGGCCTGGTATATCACTCGAACACCATGATTTTGTATTATGGAGTTAGATGGAAAACATGTTCAACTTAAATTATAGGATTAAACCAAATACCCTACATGCCGTAAAAATAACTAACTGCATTGTTAGTTAACTCCCGTGCAACCCTGATTACTCTCAACTTTAAGTAAAATCCCTAAACAACCTGTTGATCCATTTCCTTTCTTTTTGTACACCATAATATATGTTTCGATACACCTTTGCACCTTACCTACCGTGTAAGATTAAGCTATTTCTCAATGTGGCTAGTTGCTTTCGGTTAAAGTCTTGTATTTCCTATTAATAACAAGTGAAATTTCTCTATATCTGTAATGGTCGGGAAATTGCACAATGCAATGGGAAAATATGTAGCTCGTAAGTTTCGCTACTTTTTGCTATTATGAATTATGTCCGATGAAGAAGTGCTACAAGGAAAAGATTATCCGGATAAATTATGAAAGTGAAGACGGTGGAATCAAATCGAGGTTTATTATGCATTATGAAAAAAAAATGAAAAATAAAAGAAAAGGCAAAAAAAAGAGGAGGAAGAAAAATAGTCGTTTCAAAAAGAAGTTTATACCGAAGGAATCACTTAGAAGGATCGATTATTCGTTAATATGTTACAAAAATCAACGATGTTAAGTTTTGTAAAAAGTGGCCGATATCACCACTTGTGTAAAAGTATGTATAGAGCGGGATGTAAAGGAAGTTGACCGTTATGGGAGCGTCAACTTTGGTTGTCTTTGTCATTTCTGTGATCGAGGCGTTTGTCCATATACTCGAGTCTTTGTCATGGAACGGTCAGGGGAAAATTACTAGCAACCGCACCTTATTTGTTGGCTTAATCTATTTGTTTTGTGAATTTTATTTAACAACCATTTTATTTCCCTTTTCTAGCAACTAACCGTAGTGTCTACTCGAACGAGGACTTGTTCGAGCATGCATGTCTATTCCGTCGTTACGGCCATGTATGCATGTCTCAGCTGCCTTGTTGGATGACGACTTTTGGTGAAAGTTAGAAGGTTCCTACCCTATATCATTCTTCATCCTAACTGCTGGTTAAACACGAATAGGGATGTGTTTGGATTGTATATGTCTATTCCGTCGTTACGGCCGTGTATATACGATACAGCTGCCTTGTTGGTGTGGTACTTATGGCGAAAGACTATTGAATGATCAACTGTAAGCCTTCTTAACCTAATTTAGCTTTTGACTTGTTCTTCCTTAGCTTTAGCGGTGGAGATGTGTATCCTTGCCAAGCTTATGATACGAAACTAATCACGACCGAGCAATTGAGCGTACTACTTAAATGTTGCACCTTAGATTAGTTGAGTGATCTGAGTGTTTTCATTTCCATATTTCGTGAGGAGCTTGGTTATGTACAGGTGATTAGGACAAAACGATGCTTAAACGAAAAATCTTTAACTTCGGTTCGGACACATTTTCATAAACTAAACTTTTTTTCTAAAGTCTACTTGAGGACAAGTAGTATTCAAGTGGGGGGATATTTGATGACATCAAATAACGTCACTTTATTATATCATTTATCCCATCTATTTTGCCCACTTTTATATAAATATTGCATTATTTGGTACTTAATCGCTTTAAAGTTGATGAATGCAGTAATTCAGGAGTTTTTTTGTGAAGATAAGCTAAAAGGCGCATAAATTAGAGCTAAAACGAAGACATTTGAAGATTTTTGAAAATTCACCAATATGCCGTATCCAACTAAAGAGATATGGCGTATATGCGCCAAGACTTCACAAGAAAACGCGTTTGACTAATTCTCAATACGGCGTATCCATGCTATCTATATACGCCGTATCCATGAAGATAACTATTCGAAGATACAGTAAATCAAGTAAATTAGGAATGATATCAAAGATTTATTACGAACGTAGCGTGCACTCTAAGGAATCCAGCCCAATTATCGACCTATCTGGATATGACGTATCGAGTATTTTTCAGTAACTATAAATAGAAGACTCAAAAATGAGTTTTAAGTGTGCAATATCATATTCTTTATACCATACTCATCAGAGACGAATTTTAGAAGAGAAGATCAGCCATAAAGGTCAAGCATTGATCACGACTCCATAGAAGACATCGTGTAATTTTTACTCTCTTAATCATTCGATTTCAATTGTTTGATTACGCTTGTATAATTACAATGGTTGTGGGCTAATACCCTTGGATATTAGCCATCTTAATGAAAGTTCAATGTTTGGTTTGTTTTAAAATTAATTTCTTAATTTATCGTTGATTGTTTAATTATGTTTATCACCTCATACTTGTTTATGTGTTTGAATATGCGACATATCATTCAACTGGGTCTAGTGTTACGGACCAAGTAATCTAGATATCGGGATAGCTCTCCATATCGTGTCTTATATTACTGGACCAATAAGATCAAAAATAACGTTATGTTTTTGTCTTTTGATTATGAGCATAGTTGGACCGGTAGGTGACCCGTTTATGTTTCAGCAATCATGCTCTTAATTAACTGATAAAGATTGGAATAGTAGACTACCAATATATAAAACACCTTCAAACAATAAGTGGGTAAAGTCTTATTGGGCTAGAGTTTTAACAGGATCACCACTGCTTTAATTCTCTAAGATAGATTATAATTAAACTAAAGGATGCTTTATGCAGATGCATTAATTGTGACAGGATTAATTGTGTCTAGGTCTTAGGATGATATCTTGCCTAAGTCTTAAGAATGATATACCGCTTCGAGATAAGTAAATCATTGCACTAAAACAAACAAACCAACATTGAACCGGATTCAATATGGCTAATACAGTTTTCTATCATTTGGCTTGTACCGCTTTTCTATCTTCTAATCTTCATCTTTTGTGTTTATTGTATATTGAATTGGTATTTGTTTCCACCAAACTTGTGACAGTCTCTCAGGCTAAATCCCCCATTTCATTAGACAACGTACATAGCATAGTTTTAACCAGTAAATAGACTAATTAAAATACTGATAGAATATAGGATTAAATTTCCACTCTTAGTGTTCGACACCCTACCTACCACGAACTCCATCTTGACCGGGTACACTGCTCGTTAAAGTGTTGTTTTAGGTTTGTAGGCTAAATATAAATGTAAAACTTGATAATCAAATAATTGACGATAGCACATCAATAAGATATTAGGATTTTATAAAGAATGTTTAGAGTTTGGACCCGAATACTTAACTAGACTTGATGGAAGTAGGACAAGCGAATGAGTCACGTATGGAGTGTGACTCCGAGTCTAGCTAGAAAACTCGTTAATAAACAAAAGCGCTTATTGGGAGGCAACCCAATCTTTTAATTTATGCATTTTAGGAGTGTCGTATGTTCTTATCTTTATTATTTGTTCTTATATGTTTGATATATGTGATCATGCTATGTTTTGTATTTAACCTCGTCGTAATTGCAATCAGATGTATTTTGCATAAAATAAGTGTAGGGAAAAATATCTGGTTTTTAAGAACCATTTCAAACATATAAAATAAGTAAGTTTAGAATAATTCGCACTTTTATGTTTTATTGTTTGTTTTGAGTCATATGTTTGTACTAACCGTTTTTGTGGCCTATGCATTAAATTTTTTCTAGAAAATCATTAATAGGATATGTTTGCAGAAATTTTCCAAGAAACGAAGAAGTATAATTTCACAGTGCGTGGAGACGACGTTGGGAATTATTCCTAACGGCGTCACCACTGTAGCACTTAATAATTTTTTGTTTTTTCAAATTTTTGAAAAGTTATTTTTGTTCAATTTCTAGAATTTTTAAATTTCCTAACTCTTGCAGAAAGCCACGATTACATTAGCACATACATTCTATCTTTATTGCTTCCTTAGGATTAGTTCATGATTAATAGAGTTATATATCATTTCTCGCATACTTTTACGCTTGGTATAGTTGTTTTTGTCTTTGATTTTCAGGTTATATTTAGATAAGGATCGTCGAAAGTGTCTTTGGGATTTCAATTTGGACGATTCGTTTGAGAAAGATTTAGCCAGTTTATCTTGTTTCTTCTTCGATATTGAGCAAAACCAGAGAGTATTAGTTTCTCTCGCCTTTATTATTTTCCCTTTATTTGTTTTCGGGTACTCATACAACATTGGGAACAATGTTCAAAATAAGTGTAAAAGGGAAATAAAATCCTTAGAAACTATATCTTCAATTGAATTTTCTTTGTCTTTAAAAAGATGTGTAATATACCAAAACATAGTTTAGGACGCTAATTTTAGCCTAAATTTAAATTTTTTATGGCATATATCGGTGAAACTATAGTATTAAAAGTGTCTCATGGATAGAAATTATATGACTAGCACAAAAACCTCACCACTCAAAAATTCCACCCTAAAAATGTGAGGTTCGCCCTTAGATCTTTAGGAATTAAAGCATTCATTTTTAATGCTTTTGAGAGTGTACCGGTAGTATTATAAATTCTAGAACTTGCTTTAGCTATTCATCCCGACTCTGCTAGTGAGATCGCATTCGTGTGATTAGGATTTACTAATATAAGAGGTATTAGGATAAACCCTTGTTTTAGCCTTCATTTGCTATGGTTATGATGATCACACTGATCATATAACTACCCTCACACCCTTGCTATGCACTCATTTTTAGTGCAAGATACCCTTAGTACACCCCTCTGAGCCTATCTTTTTCGCGGTTCTTGTAATTTTCTGGTGGATTCTGGATTATTAATGAAGAGCGTTGTTTACACCCCATCAAAATGTTACACCCAAATCGCCTTAGACTTCCTTGTATATAGTCATTTTTTGTACATTATTTTTATAACATTTGTTAAACCCTTGTTAATTATTTACTTGAGTATATAGTTGCTAAGTCGAGTCATTATAAGTGTATATAGTTTTGGGACGATTAAGATTCATGGTAGTTTTCATTATATGGAGAAATGGGGAAGAAGGTCAAAATTATTAACCCTATACATGCTTAATACACTTCATGTTTGTTTATCCTTCTAATTTGGGTCATTAGCTAGTTTATGTTATTGAGTATTAAAAACTTAAGTGTAGGGGTGAAATTATAAACCCCAAGTCATGTATATTATATTTTATTTTTCCGCAGATGGAAGGAAAAAGTGTAAAAAAATGAAAAAAGCAAAAAAAGATGTTAGATACGGGCTGCCATCATGCTATTGTTTATGTTGAAGAAAGAGTCGAGAAAAGAAAATAAAGAGATTGATGTAGAGTTTGTAAATTATTGTCCTAGTTTCGTCAAGTCTTGGCTTAGCAACGTCTTTTACATGTATTCTTGTAGATAATTAGCTTGCCACCAGTCAAAATTCCCCCAAATATCCCCAACCGTGTTTCCTTTACCCTACACCTTATGTTACAACCCTTTAAAGACCTCTTTGATAGTAATTTCTAGGTGCTTACGCCAAAGCGGTGAAGGTTTTAATCCTTTATCAAGCTTATGGTAATTTATTTACTATGACAGGTAGTGAGTGTTATTTTTCCTTTTCCTATATTGTTATAATTCATTATTACACCCGAGAGAATGAGAGAATCCAAACACTTATGTGAGGTGCTAGTGTATAATTTCCGTGCTTTTGATTACGAGGTCTAATTGGTTGTGCCATGAATTATCTTAATTGAGTAGGTTAAATGCCCTTGATTATGCTATTTACTAGGTAGGAAAACTCATTTGCTTGAGGACAAGCAAATCCCACGTGTAGGGGTATTTGATGAGGCGTAATTTTTACACTTTTTCGGGGTCATTTAACCTCTGAAATCATGCAAATATATCCATTTATCGTGCTTAATCATTTCTTTTTTTCATTTTAGCAATTGGAAGGCATTTGGAGGAAATACACGTGACTTGGACTCAATTTGGGAAGAAACTGGACAAGATTGCAACTCTACACGAAGATGATCAAGATATGGCATACGGTGCGTAGAAACGGCGTCACAATCTTTTGTGAATACGTCAAAGTGTGCAAGAGACATCGTCAAGATCTTTTATGACGACGTTAAAGTAGCCGACTCTGAGAAGCCCAAAGAAGATTCTACGGGGTGACGACGTCGCAATTAACAAGCGACGTCGTTGCGACTTAATCCATATATATACAAACCCTATTTTTTCTGTTTTAGTGTGGAAAACTTTGGGGGACGAACCTATACTTTGTAGCAACATTTTTAGACAATTTTTAGGGTTTTCCAACCCTTGTGTAGCCACCATAACTCCATGTTTAATTGAAGTGAAGTTCTTTATCCCTTTTAATCTTTCGATATGTCTATGTATTATTTTATTAATTGCTCTTCGCTTTCAATAAACATACTTGGCTAAATATAATTTGTGTTTGCTTATGATTGCATTAAACATAGTTGTTTATCTTTTGTTATTACTTCTTGTTAATGATGTGCGCGTTAGGCTTTAGAAAACTAGCTTCTTAATTGCATAGCGAAGATGTCTAGGAAAACGCGGCTAGGATAGATGATACCCACGCAATAGTCTTCATGCTACCTTGCGATTTGGGTGGATTCCGAGTTAGGTAATTAATTATTTAGATACTTACACATTCCATTACGAGGGTGACGGGTAATAAAATTGGAGACGCCAACTAGGGAGTAGTGCATGATTAGGTAAACACATTTGTTTAACCATAAGAGTTTTCCATCACTTTTAGTTTTCTGCAATTAGTATAGAATTATGAGTAGTTAATTAGTTTAATCAAACCCCCTTAACCCGAGATTTTACTTGCTTTCTAAAAAACATAAAAACATAAAAATAATCTTCCCTTAATTCTTAGACCATGGTGACATTCGATTCGAACCTACCCAAACTATTCCTTTAGAGAACGATAATAACCTCCCCGAGTCTTGACTATACTACACTACAACGGTTAGGTACACTGCCTTGAAGGGTTGTAAAACTTTGGTTTGCAATCAACCGCACATCACAGTTTATGTTGAAACATCTAATATTTTGTTAATGCATCTTATGTCCACTTTATTTGTTAGCCTTACTATTTTGTAAAGATGGCGTCTTACACGTGAATTGGACTAGCTATAAACACTACGTGAAAAGCACGGGTTACTATTGTAAACATGGGATAGTTAGCTTATGAAAAGGTTATAAATACCCCCCACGACTCTCAATGGGAGATGTGGATAAATGTTTGGGTAAGTTATTTGTTATAATAAAACACACTTTCTCCACCCTCTCTCTACTCTCTCTCTCTCTCTCTCTCTCTCTCTCTCTCTCTCTAAACTCTCTTAACCACCACCATGGTGATGGTTGACTGGTATTCCGGTCGGCCACTTGACACCATTATAACATCAACCCGATATGATTAATGGTTTTATAGTTGGTATCAACAGCTAGGCTATTAGGTTGATTGTTTTTGTGGTGTTTATGGTATTTTTTTTTGTCCCGTATGTATTTTTATGTCCTAAAAGTCATATATTTTTGTTGAAATCTGTTCCACAATGTCATAGTTTTATGGTCTAATAAAATGTCCAAAAACAACCCATATTTATCCAAACAGATATCAGAGGTTTCGGTAAAGTAAAAAACGTCGTTTTTGGTCAACATGTTTTTTTGTTCATACGAATGTTAGGTTACAGTATTTTTTATTACGCGGTTATGGAAAAACTATACCGAAAGTTTTTCTGAAAGTCGTTAAGATGTGATTTCTGAAAGTATAATACCGAAACTTGTTTTGAAAGTGGTATACGAAAGCTGTTACGAAAATGTTTACCGAAAGTACTTTACCGAAATCTGTTACAAAAGTGTGTTTACCGAAACTCGTCCGAAAGTACTACCGAAACTGGTACCGAAACCTCAGCCGAAACAAGACCAACTTGAACAATGACTATTGATTAGTCAATGGCTTTAGAACACCGCAGTTTAAAACCCGAGCTTCAAGGAATGACTTCTGGACACATCAGTTCAGGACTCGATCTTACTTATGCTCTATCAACGATAACATCTCAAAAACCAACTGAACGTGATTTGGAACTCTTGTTCGAAGCAATGTATGATGATTATATGGGTGGTCAACCGTTAGACGCTATAAGAACTGCTCCCGCTGCACCAGCAACTCTGAATCTTCAGACTCCAAATACATCTACAACAACTGCAGAAAATGTACTGACACCAACAAATTCATCTACAAAGCCTCTAGCTATTCCAAACACTTCAAAGGATGTTGAAGAGGTACAACAACAATAACAATAACAACATTTTCCGCAACAAAATGCACAACCACAACTCTAATCTGAAGCAGTTGCTGATAATGCTCACAATGCAGTGTTCGACGAGAATATGTTCATCAATCCTTTTGCTCTACCATCCACAAGCTCAGCAGAATCATCTTCACAATATGTGGATCCGTCGAACATGCATACGTTCTATCAACCGTACCAACATGAATTCAAATGGACTAAGGATCACCCTCTGGAACAAGTGATAGGAGAACCCTCAAGATGAGCATTGACAAGAAATCAGCTATGAACAGATGCAGAAATGTGCATTTATACATTGTTCGTGAGTACTATGGAACCAAGAAATGTCAAA